>CALSBZ010040056.1:15551-40575 GCA_943591055.1 Gobionotothen gibberifrons | reverse complement strand
CCCCATAGCTCCAACATACTCTGAGTGTTTGGGCAGTGATACCTTCTGCACTTTGCTATCGATGACGTGCTTTCTCATGGGCACTTACTCATATTCTGCCCTGTGTTTCCCCTCCTGCAGGAGCGCTACGGGCGAGGCGTGGCATGACATCATGTTGGCGTGCCTCGGCGGTAGGGTGTGCGACCCGGAGACGGGGAACAAAGAGCCTGAGTGTGGAAGCACCTTCGCCTACACCTACTTCGTCTCCTTCATCTTCCTCTGCTCTTTCCTGGTGAGTAGTCAAAGTCAAAAGTCAACTTTATTGTCAATCTTCTAGTTTGTGTGTACAGACAGAGAGATCAAAATACTGTTTCCCACAATCCCGAATATAAAAACAAATGTATATAAAAATATGTGTGCAAATATGTATATCCTATATGCACACAACAAACAATATATACAAAATAACAGTCACTTCAATATTTGAAAATGTACATTAGTGCAAAATTGTCGATAGAATGTGCAAAATATTATTGCCGGATTGTCCATAGCAGCGTAAACTAAACTAGAGAATATACCAGTACTATAATCAAAATGTGCATTTATGCGTATTGTTTAGATCAGTGCTTCTCAAAGTGTGGTCCGCGGACGCCCCCTAGTGGTCCGCGAGTATATTGGTAAAATTTCACATTTGAAATAAATATAAGTTTTCCGCACTCTCGCGGGAATATCTCCGCAATGGAGCGAGCTTAAGTTTCACTTTCGATTGCATGACATAGCCCAGCGCTACACCTTCATCACACATGTTGCCACTTGTTTGTACCATTTTCTTGAAAAACGATTTTGGATATTTGTGGAGTTAGGTGGTCCGCGAGTGTTTTTGTATTGGTTAAGTGGTCCTTGGTATGAAAAAGTTTGAGAAACACTGGTTTAAATCAAATCCAATTGCTTCTCTTTGCTACAGGTTGCACACACATTTTAATAACCTCTCCTTTCTTTGTGATAACTCACGGCGTACAAGTTTGGATATATGTCTCAATTTGGATCATCTGTTTAGTACACTTCTATCTTGTAGTATGTGAGTTTTGGACATGGTAATTAAAGACGGCTGTTGTACATTGTGAGATACACTTGTTATATTCCATGGAATGCTCTTAACATCCCGATAGCAATGAATATCTTAAGTGCTTTGACAACAAATCCATAAATAAATGTCATCTGTGGAAGCCGTGGCGCTGTAAAAAGCACGACCAATCATCTGAGCCGGCCCGGCTAAAGTAACTGGATGGCCTACCTGCCTGTCAGCCTTCCATCTGTGCACAAACTTATCTTGTGCCCTCATTGGTCATGTGCATGTTCGTGTGTGTTGGAGGAGGGGCTCTGTAAGGATTTTCAAATTCTAGCGCACTCGAGCCGGTTTCTCCAAAATGACCTACCCCACCTTTAACGGAAATTACATTTATTTGAAAGGATATTTTAACCGGATCCGAACACATTTGACTGATGGTATCGAGTAACATTTACAATAAGAAGAATTTAGAGAATTGATCCTGAAAAATGGGTTGGGTTAAGGGTTCAAACAGCCCAAAAATAAAATCAATTAAGATCAGGCTTTGCTCTCACTTGCCTCTCAGGGCTTACGTAAATATGTCTCAAATCTATGATTCCTGTATGTATGTACCAGTATCTGATTGTAAAATGAAACGTTTGCTTATTCATTGATTAACCTTCTTTTTGTTCCAGATGCTGAATCTGTTCGTGGCTGTCATCATGGACAACTTTGAGTATCTGACCAGAGACTCCTCTATCCTGGGGCCGCATCACCTGGACGAGTATGTAAGGATATGGGCCGAGTACGACCCTGCCGCCTGGTGAGTGGTACACACACACACACACACACACACACACACACACACACACACACACACACACACACACACACACACACTGTAGACACAAGGATAGAAACACACATGAACTATCAAATACCAAAGATACATACATAGTGTGTTATACAAAGAGCTCACACGTACAGAGCTAATGTGAAATTCAAAAACCGCAAATCTACAAACTGTTTTTGCTGATTTGAATGTACATTTTAACCCTTGACTTTCTCTCCCGTCCCAAAACGGGGCACAAACTGGAGTCATGATCTCATCCAGGAAGTGTTACAGGACTTACATCATGTGACGTTATCAGTTGCAGCTGGCCCTAAGCAAAGAGTTGTCCATCTGTTCCTCTTTCTCTCCGTCTCTCTTCCTTTCTTACACAAGCATTCTGCCTTTTTTCTCAAATTGCACATTACGTGCGCAGTTGAGATGAATGTGACCCTCTCCTCCTCTGCCCTCTGTATTGAGTGTGTCTCAGTGTAAATAAATGCTCCTTCTCCATCATCTTCTCTTTCCAGCTCTCAGTATTCTGTGTGTTCCCTCTCCTAACCTCCCCTCCTTGTATTTTTCTTGCAGCGGGCGCATACATTATAAGGATATGTACAGTTTATTGCGAGTTATCTCCCCTCCCCTGGGCCTTGGCAAGAAATGCCCACATAGGGTGGCCTGCAAGGTTTGGACTAAACCCCTAAAGCACAAACTTAAACGCAACCTGCTCGCCTTTAAGAGACTGGAATGAATGTCGCTCTTTATCACTTTTAGAACAAATCTTTTTAGTACTTTTCAACTTTTTCATTTGGTTTGCATTATTCCGTTGTTTTGAATCATTTCACCATTAAACCATTTTGGGGCAGGGTTTCTGTTGTATATGCATTCTGACCATGAATGAGAATGTTTGGGACAATGCAGAAATGCACACACACACACTCTTGTACGCAATCCCGCACACACACACATCGATATCGGTGTGTGGCGCATGAGATGGTGCACTGCACTCGCTATTGTCTTCTGACTGAACGCTGGGGAAAATGACAATGATGTGTTCACTTTTTATTCACTATTACGCAAAAACACCAGAGTTGAGACTCTAGCCATTGTTTTTTATTTCTGCTTGCTGTCTAATTTTGCCTGGGCAGAAAAAATGGTTGAGCAATGTGCATTGTTCTTGTTTGAGTTGGGGTTTGGGGGGGGGGGGGGGGGGGGGGGTTGGGTACTTTAGTACAGAGACTTGGGCAGAGAGGGCTTGGTCTGAGTACTGTCAACATGCTAACGTATGTAGCTGTTAGCTCGTGCTTTCCAGCCATGTGTCATCGAGGCTAATGAGTCTGCAGGTTTGTTGTAATGTAAAGACTGCAGACACTTGTGCATCCATGGCACATGTTTGTGAACCACTGTTCGAAGCAGCCTGAAGTATTATATTTTTTAATTTTAAAGCCACTATGTGTACTGAAGGTCTGAATTTCTTTACTGGCCCCTAAAAAAGTTTTAAATTAAATGTTCTAAAAGTGTTTAATACAATTGTTAAATAGTTTTCAATATGATTGTATTGCTCTTAAACGTATTGCTAATGTTGTATTAAGTGCACATTATTAAGAGGGATGTATGTCTTGATTGTACATGCGAGTAAATGCATGGATTTAAATTAGTTTTAGGACTTATTTAATTAATACCATTTGTCTTTCACACTTCTGCCAGTATGACTGCAAACTGGTGTTTTTAAAATATAGTCCTTAAAGTCTTAGAACCTAACTGTAACTGATTGAAACCCTCTCCTACACATAGTGGCTTCATGATTAAAGGAATAAAATAATTGTTAGGCCTGTTCCACGCTCTACATAAAGAGTGCACAGCAATGAGAAGGGACATTAGCAGATGCACAATTAAATATATGAAGTCCTGGAGAAATAGCAAGCTCTTTGGCCATTTTGATGGTATATATATCCAGTCCTCAATCAAATCACACGTTGTTGTTTGTGTTGGCACAGTGGAGAATGTAACAGGCCTTCAAGTAACAGATTATATTTTCTGGGTTCCTGAAATACAATGATAAAATGGCCAAACCTGCTCTGTTTGTGGCTCTGGTGTTCGGGGGAAAGAAGGAAAGGGGCAGGGTGTGTGTGTGGTTTGGGGCAGGGACTCTGGACATCAGAAGGTCTTGTGTCCACCAGGAACCTCTCAACAACTTCCTGTGTCAACGGAGGCTCGTGGGAAGGGATGTTGGTCAAGATCTCTTTAATGTGCTGCAGCCGATTGGTCAGTTCGCCCAAATCATTGAAAACAAGATAATTTACAACTTGGTGATATTCACCCATGCACATATGTTCAGTTCTGTATGCTGAGGCCACTGAGCTCAGGTGCTTTGTTAATAGGATGAGACAAGTTGAGCTGTACATCATTACAGTCGCAATCAAATGACAGTTAAACAAATGCATGGGGTTTTAAGGGCCTGGGAGACTAAATCTACGGACAGTGACGTTTACACTTACACATATTTGTGCGACAATGATTGCCTTCAAAGTTATAATAAATAAACAAGACATAAGCAACACTCACATCAATTAAGCGCATTGGGAACGCTAGCAGCTCGTTTGGCGTTCCCATTCTAACTTTGGATGTCTGGTGCCTTATCCTTTTTGGACTTTATTTGGGCATTCTTCACTTACTTATTTTCAGTTGATGTGGTATGCCCTTCTATGAGGATTGCAGCAGCGTTTCATTTCCTTGAACGATTGGATTAATCATTTTAAGGATAACAGGTGCAAAAGATATTGGTTATAGAGACCCATTATGATTCACATTTCCTGAGCCATAGGTCATACTTAACTTTCGTTGTATGAGCTTTTTCAGAGCTGTGAGACCAGTTATGTCACTGACGCTGTGAGGTAATTATTCGCCACACTCTTTGATTGATACTCCCCTTTTTTTACCTACATGAACCTAAAAAACGGGCTTTGACTTGAATTGGTACCACTGGGACACTGTTCAAAGCTTTGAGCACCATTACCTTAACCAGTTCACTTTCCTTTGTAATCCAAGTGGATAAACATTTCAAGGTTAGGGTTAGGGTTAGGGTTAGGGTTAGGTTTGTGTAAGAGCCACCAGACCTCCCCAATGTCGCCCGACGACTTCATGGTTATACAGAGATCCAAGGAAATGCACGGGCCCTAGAGGACGTGTCGGCTCCTACCCTAGCATAGCATTATGACTGGATCATAAATATGAAGTGTGTAATAGTAGACAGGATCATTTAAGCTTGAAGGACAGAGACAGGGTAGGTTAGTGGTGGTTACCGACGGACGCCTCCCATGGCCGCAAGTGCCGTATCTGTTTTCAAACCGTTTCCTTTCGTCACTCACAAAGTAGCTCGATCCGGAAAGGGGTCGGAAAAAGAGTAGAATGAAAAAATGGGAAGAGAATGTGGTTTAGGGTTAAGCAAGGAGCCAAAGTGGTTAAGATTAGTGGTCAAACTAAGGGTAAAATAGTCTACTAATTGATGGATATACAATTTAGGTTTAGGCATCTGAGCCCGACTGGTTAAGTTTAGGGGTCAGATTAAAGGTCAAGTGCTAGATCTATTGCTGAATAAAATAGAGGATTCTTTTTCGATTAAAATGATCCGAAAGTTGTGTTTATCTGAAAGTTGCAACTCCCATAATTAGTAGCTTAAAAACAGAAGGAGTAGGATATATGGAGCAAATGGTCAAATAGCCATAGTGAAAGGTAGTCAGTTGTTGTTTGTGCTCCAAAATAGTTATTTGGGGAACAAAATAGTCTTTTGTGATTCTTGTTTGGGTTAGGGTTAGGGTTAGGGTTAGGGTAAGGGTGTTATATCTCAAACCCTGGGCACATTAAACTGAAATGATCTGCAAAGTGGGAAAGGTAAGTTCGGAAGCATTCAGTGATGTGGGTGAACTGACCTTCTAACAGTGAATGTCTGCTGTTAGCACTGTCCCCACGCTTCCCGTCATCATACGGGTGTCCACGAACGTCCGGAGACGCAGGTGTGAGCGGAGGTTCCCGGCGGACACGCATCCTCAGCTACAGACTGCATTGACTTGTCATTGTGACTCACTCCGACCTCTGCAGCGGTGCTTTTCTTTGCCTGCTAGAAGCCCCGCTGCCAGTTCTATCCGAGCGGCGAAAGAGGGCAGAGACCAACAAAACAAAAAAATCACAAATCCCCTTTTCACCTCGCATAGAACGGTATCTCAACAACTAACTAAACTAAATAACACCTCCTCCTCCAATTCTCCCCTTCTCCCCCCAACCCTTCTACCTCCCTCCCTTCCTCCCTTCCTTCCTTCCTCTCCTCTCCCCCTACTTTATGATAAACCAGACTAGAAGCCACGCAACACACTCCTTCGATCTCTCTCTCTCTCTCTTGCTTTCTCTCTTTCTCTCACCACAGCAACCACATATCCAAAGCGGTCAAAACAATAACCTCTGTGTATTTGTTTCCCCCCCTCTTCCTTTCCTTTGTCGGTTCCTTTCTTTTTTCCCCTCATGTCTCCTCCTCCAAAAACACCTCTGTGCGTCTGCGTCCTTCCCCCCCCACCATCGTCCTCCCTCCCCCTCGTCATTTTTATTTTCTACGTTTTCACGTCGTCCGTCTTTGTTTGTTCTGTCATGTGGTCGCGGATGTTTGGATGCGTGTGTGTGTGTGTGTGTGTGTGTGTGTGTGTGCGTGTGTGTGTGTGTGTGTGTGTGTGTGTGTTTGTGGCCACCCCAGCGGCCGGATCAGTTACACAGACATGTATCAGATGCTAAGACACATGTGTCCGCCGCTAGGCCTCGGGAAGAGGTGTCCCGCCCGGGTCGCCTATAAGGTAGACTCGCCCCCCACCTTACCCCTCCACCCCCCTCAACCACCACCCCACCTCCTCCTCTCCCTTCCTACTCCCATCATTACTCTCCTCTCTCCTTTCCCCCCTCCCATCTCCGTCTTTAAACCTCCCCATCGCGTGGGAGTAGATCCTTTCCTCTCCTATCTGCTGAAACCTCGGCGTCCCTCTCTACCTTCTCCTCCTCCACCTCCCCCCCTCCCTCCCTCCCTCCTCCCAGCGGTGTTCTCCTCATTGTCTGTTAGTGGTGGTTGTGGTGGTGGTGAGCGCTGTCCTCTCTTCTCTCTCTCCGACCGCGGGGATGGAGGGATGGGCTTTTGTCGTGCAGTGAAGTGATAGTGGAGTGGTAGTCAATCCTCTTTCTTTTATTTCCTCCCGTCAGGCCGCAGGAGTAAGGGAACGGAGGAGGCTTTGCCAGTCCTTCTGCAACCTGCACGGACGCATGCACTCGCCAAAATCACGTCCGAAAAGACAGAGATAGAGCACAGATCTGACAAAGAATTCCCCTTTTTCCTTCACAAATTAAGGATCTTCCAAACTAGGACAAAATACCACACTGGATCTTGCAGTATATGAAGATATTTGATAAGCTTGCTCGACCAAGGTTGAGATTTAAGGCAAGAAAGCACATTTTCTGACCATCTTATCTGTGTCACAGGCACTCAAATTTGCTGTACAATTTTAAAAAATGACATCCTGTAAACAGCGGTCAAAGACTCCAGGTCAATCAACTACCTGTGGTCATTACTGGTATTCTCTGAAAGCATATATATGGAATTAGGTATGCATTGTATTGTTTCACGATAAGAAACGTAAATACTTTAGAGTAGAGGCCCAAAAACAAACATCTGAAGTGCAACTATTTGCTTACGATGCGGCTACAGAAGGACCAGCAAGGGTGTCTGTCTTCAGTTCTCTGCGTCTCTTATTCCTGTGGATGGCACAATAGTGCAAACATAATCATGCCCATGTTACTGTACCACACAATTACAGTGGGCTCAAACAAATAATAATAATAATGCCTTATGACATGAGTTGGAAAAGATCTGGCCCTTCTAGTTTTTTGTCTTTCTTCAACGGTTTTTTTCTTCCGCCACCCAAGGATACGTCCACGTCTTTGGCTTCTCTTGTTGGCTCAGACCACCAGGATAAAGATTTTAGCATCTGCTGCCTCGTTGTCTCGTTGTCCACTCTTTATCTCCAATTCAGTAGACACTGTCTATCTTCTCTTTCTCCTTCTTATTGGCATCCAGATTCACCAAAATAGTATTGGAAAGTTAATGTAACTGTAACGTTTTCTTATCATATTTGTGTTGCCAAGAAGTTCAAAAACTAGCAATACTCCTGTCATTACTACAAGTGAGAAGCATCAGCTGTAAAGTTATATAGTATCTACAGTATCTACATAAGCTAACACAGTGTTTCTCAAACTTTTTCATACCAAGGACCACTTAACCAATAAAAAAACACTCGCGGACCACCTAACTCCACAAATATCAAAAAACACATCGTTTTTCTAGAACAGATTACAAATCGCCTGAAAATGGTACAAACACGTGGCAACATGTGTGACGAAGGTGTTGCGCTGGGCTATAGCATGCAATCGAAAGTTAAACTTAGCCTCGCTCCATTGCGGAGATATTCCCGCGAGAGTGCGGAAAACTGAAACAAATTGATTTATTTAAAATGTGAAATGTTACCAATATACTCACGGACCACTAGGGGGCGCTCACGGACCACACTTTGAGAAGCACTGACATATTAAGTTAACCCATGTTTTATTTTGTAATTTCCTAGGTTGAACTAAAATAGTCTAGAGTTGACTTTTAGATAAAGGTTTCGATACTCGATGGACATATTTTGGTCAATACCAGAAAGCGAATCAAGCCCTAGTTTGAAATCTCTTCCACCTTGCCAAGGTTGCTTAGTTACCGGCATTACAATATGAACGACAAAGTGATATATTCTGTAAACAAGATGACTTAGATGAAATTGTACAATCTCTGTGTTGTGCTAAACTTTATTGAGTCTGGATGTCAGTCTCTTTCTAGTTTTCTTAACTTTTTCTTTATTCTTTTCGACCTGTTCTCCACGTCATCTTTTAACAACCGTTGTTCTCTCTTTTTTTCTACCTGTCAAACTTCTATCTTTCTGTCCTTCTGCCTCCACGTGTCTGTCAGCAATCAGCATCCATCTTCATTTCTTCACAGCATCCCTCTGTCCATCTCTGTCTCTACCTTACCTCTCCGTTCTGTTCTTACTGCTCCAGAATGTCGACTTGTATCGGCCGTGACACCCATCACATACTTCAGCCATCGAAGCCCTCCAGTATTCACTGACAGAGTTTCTCAGTGAAAGTCCATTGAAGGACATTGAGATCAGAAGTCCTGAGGGTTTCTTGTCAGATCAGAGAGGGGAAGTTTTAGACACCTGCAACCTTTTTGTAATCGATCAATCATACTGTAATGCTCAGGCATCGATCTCCCCTCAAGCTAGTTTTGATATCTGCGCATCGCAACTGACCTCTTCCTTGTAAACTTATGTCAGTGTTGTTTAAGTCCTTGTCTTTATCTCTTGTCTTGTTCCGTAATTTTCAGCCTCTCTCTTCTATTTCTTGTCTATGTACACACACACACACACACACACACACACACACACACACACACACACACACACACACAGACCTCTCCCTGTTGTTTCTGACCAACGTTCTCTTGATCCCTCTTTCAGTGTTCTCACGTTCCTCCTATACCTTTTCATTCTCGCCCTTCCCTTTATATCTGTAACCACATCTCATGACCAAGCTTAGAGCCGCCTAGTTTAACCCAACTAACTGCTGTCCCGTTCACGTGTGTCTTTTGAAAGACCCCTCCCCCTTCCCCTACAGTACTACTACCATAAAGTCTGGTCGGTCCAAAACAAACAGAAAGAACGTCAATCATCTTTTTTTGATCTTCTCTATGATTTTTTTTCTTCTTTCAGGGAATGCCACAACTCTAATACTCTCTAACTTTGACACCCCCTTAAGACAACCGTTCGGCATTGAGAGAGATCTTGACTTGATACGAAATACTATCGCCATTTGACTTTGATTAAGGGAACCATGAATGTAAACGTGTAGTATGTAATGAATTAGTCAGTAGTATCAATCCAGTTGGATTGAGGATACTCTCTTTGTGCAGATGCACGGCTACTTGTTTTGTGAAATGGGGTTTTTAGGGAAGTCGGGGATAGTGGGATGGGAAGGTGGGAAAAGTTGGGTCTTAGAAATTGGGAGTGAAGTAAAGGCATGTTGCATGTGTGTCTGGGTTTGTGGCATTTTTCTAGGGGGGTTGTGTTGCATGCAATCGTCGCACTCTTTGTCGCATGGCTATGGGCGACATTGAGCCTGCCTGCTGCCTGCAGAGCGCTGTGGATGTTGGCCGATGCCCTCCGCCTGCCTGGGCTCTGGGCATGCCTGACACTCACACACACTCAGCAACACACAAGCATGCACACAACCCAATCGCCATTGTACTACCGTGCTTGCCATCGTGAGTGCCCAACGCTCATGTTCGTAGGTAAATCCAATGGATGCCAACTGGACGGGATAGAAACGGCAAGCAACCCTAGCTAGGGCAGCTTGCTTTGTTCTATCCTCAGGTTGCTCCATTGGTTTTACCTGGTACAGTATAAACTTGTTAAGACAGGGAACCTCCTTACAGGTAGGGGGAGCTCTATAGAAGATGCCTCAGCTAAATGGAACCCCAGCAGTCTCCTGAAAAAATAGCAGAATTACACCAGTGATACTGTTATTGTTCTCCAGTCGACTTATTTTGTCAAAGGACTCCAATTAAGCGCACTTAATTGGAGTCTGTGAAAATAATTGTCTGTAAGTGGGTGGGGGGGTATGTTGGGGGTTGGAGGGGGGTGTGGTGTATGTGTACTGTTTTATATATATATCTACATGTGTGTAACAACAGAGATGTGTAAATGCGGCAATGCATTCACACATTTAGGGAACATGGGCACAGGTTGGGTCGGAGGACATTTTGGCTCCGATTGTTCTTCCTTGTGGTTCTCGGCTCTCACAGTTGCTTAGCAGCAGATGGCCCTCTTTGGATAGCTGTGCTGTTTCGTAGAGTATCACTGGAAACACAGGAGACGCAAAGAATCATCTTTTCAAGTTTCTTTCCCTAAGCCAACACATACATTGATCAAATTAAGAAAACACACTTGGAAATACACATAAATGTTCAGAAGCCACCTTGAGTTGAATTTCACTGATTCTACCTATTAGGCTACATTAATCAGATACCAGAAGATATTGAAAGCTAGTTTTCTTTGTCATGCCCCCTATTTGTTTGAAAAACCCTGGATGAATCTACTCCACCTCTAATTGGCTATCGTCTATAGAGCTCTCTCAACCGCGTCCCCAACCCTTTACCCTCTCCCCTCTCCCGGAGTTTCAGGCAAACCACACTTTAGCTCGGACACATCCCTTTCTTATCCTCTCATCCTTACTGGCTTTCCACAGAGGCTGCTGCGCATGGATCTGCCAGTTGCAGGTGACAACACGGTGCATTTTAACTCCACCCTCATGGCTCTGATCAGGACAGCACTGGATATAAAGATTGCCAAGGGTATGGCCCTCAAGTACTATCATCCCTTTTCTCTAATTGTTCATCAATGTTATTCTATTGTCTGATATTCTTCGGGATTCCTTGGTAATTCTTGGGTATGCCCTTTAACCTCTCAATTTCTGTCTGTTTCTCTTCAACAAGGAAGCTCTTTATTATTGTACACAATATGACAAAACTCGGCCATTTCTGACACTAACGAATAATCTTTTTGTTTTGGGTGAATGTGTTTACGCGTGAATGGCTAAATATATTTCTTTTGCGATTGTGTGCCTTTGTGCCTTCCTGTTTGGTCTGTACCTTCTTGCCCTGTGTTTATGTGTGGGGGGTGTTTGCAATTGTGTGGACCTGTTTGTTTGTTTGTGTGTGTGTGTGTGTGTGTGTGTGTGGGCATTCTGGTTTGCCGGGCAACCCAGGCGGTGCAGACAAACACCAGATGGATGCTGAGCTGAGAAAGGAGATGATGGCTATTTGGCCAAACTTGTCGCAGAAGACACTGGACTTGCTGGTTACACCGCACAAGGGTAAGTTACTAAAAAATGGCGCATAGTGGTGTGTGTGTCTTCGATCACCAACTCACCGAGAGGACAGCTTCTACCAGCCAGTGTCATTCACTGCTTCGCATCTCCTGATCAGGATACTCCAGGATAAACACACACATGTATGCATAAATACATATACACACTAATGTAGATTATGTATATATAAAAGTACCTCCAATACTGTAGCATAGAGCAACATATCTATGACAGGCATTTAGTGTAAAGATCCAATGCAGTTAGCTGAACATTCCCCTAACTTACTGGCAAGATATGTAAAAACAATCATTATGTTTTCCGTCAACATTCATTGCCCACAGAGCATGGACCAAAGTGGTTTTGGTCAAGCCATACCAATAAAGTACATTATGGTTCCTGGGTTGATGAACTCTCAGAAACAGGAAAGCATAGCCTTTGTCCTAATGGACATCATCATCATCATGACAAAATATGATGTATTTAGCCTCAAGACTGGTAATGATCTGATTAGTTTGTTAGTGTGATGGAGATTATAGTGTTTGGGGGCTGCTATTGTTACACATACTTACACAGTAACTCATTTTGTCTCCTCAACAATAGAGGAACTAAAGACCAAACCAAAGATTCAGAGTCATAGGTCTAGAGACGAAAACACAACCGATAACTGGTTTCCCATTCATGAATACAGCAACGTGTGCCTTTTTAGAAAGGGCTTTCTAACGGCCCGTCCACACAGCGGCGTGCGTTGAAGCTTGCCGGCGGGCGTGTCTGAAACTCGACCAACAACCAATCACATGAATCTCCCGCCCCTGACACACAAGCAGCGGTTTGATTGGCTAGAGCTTGTACTGGCATATGACTCGATTGGCTGACGCTTCTGCCGAGGCTTCAAAAGTTGAACATTGCTCAACTTTTGCAGTGAGCCACGCCAGCAAAGCTCCGCGTCGCTTCCCACAATGCAGTTCGGCGAAAAGTGACGTCATCCCATTCAAAGTGAATGGTGAAGCTTTCAACGCACGCCGCTGTGTAGACGGGCCGTAAGTGATTTGTTGTACAACTGAGCTTGAGGCTATATGATCCACAACATATACTGAACATATGCAACTACCTGAACCCTGGCGCAAGTAGTAGGGGGTCCCTGCTCCATCTCCCTTTAAGCTAAGGGATCCTTTACCTAAATAGACCCCTGATTTAGGCTAACAAATAGACAAAGGTGTAAAACAAAAATGAAAAGGTTTAACTGTCACGGTCACATAGGTGTACTCAAACACATAGATCACATCAGACAGTATAGCACACACACTCATCTTTACACACAAGACAATCCTGGTATCAGGGGGTGCCAACTATAGAAGATCCTCTATAGAAGTCTTTTCACTACAGGAGGAATTGAGCATTTAGATCTAGCCTAAAACGTTTATATCAAATGCTTGCGATGAATGAAGATGAATGCATTTTCAGTGAGATCTGTTTGATCATTTGAATGATTTAAGCACAAGCTAGTAAAATGATGCATGCATAGCAAAAGCACCATGATGTTTGGCTAAAAGCATGAAAGAGAAAAGGGTTTATTACACACATAGGTATGAGATATGTGTGGTCCTTTCTTATCACACGTTATAATGTGTTTTTAATGCTGGAAGACTTGGAGCCATGCCACTTTGAAAAGGTCGCCACTCCTTTAGTTAGCCACCAAAACAAAGCTCAACATTTTTTTCTGATTATTAATGTGTTTGTGTTTCATCCAAACTCTGGGGATACTTGTCCGGAGTTTTTAGAAAAAAATGGAGTTCCTGTTTTCTCCCGGATTTGACTGAGGTGTCAACGTGTTTCTTAGTGAGGTGGCTACCTGGTCCTCAGCCTTAATATGAAGATTAAATATGTTAACGGTTGATTCAGTTAGATGATAGTGAAAGAGAATGCTACTTGAAATGGTTCAGCATCTGCCTGTGAAAAGACTATTGGCCTTGTTGTATTGTATTTGGTGGTTGCACACCAGCAAGAGGGCACAGTTCTGTTTCAGTTACGGCTTCACAGAGAATGTTTAGATTGTGGTTACCAATTATGCTCCAAGACAACAAAAGACAATTCAATGTTTTTGTTTGAAGGCCTCTTAACTCTTAGCTTCACTCTGATGCAAAACTGCGTCCGCGAAGCCCCCACCTTTTTGTTTTACCATGTGTGTGTGGGGGGAGATTCCCCTTCGATTCTATTGGCTCTAACGGTCAGAAAGAGATGTCAATCACCAAAATCGACCAATGGGTTCCAGAGAAACGGTAAAAACCCCATTTCCACCCAAATCACCTCAGAGGTGGAGTTTTTTTTGCTAAACCTCTCTAAAAAGGTCAAATGTCACTTGTTTTGCATCAATCTTGATACAGGGTACTTAATATATGTTGTACTTTGGATTCCTAAAGCTTTTAGTCTACTAACCCATCATCCAAGGGTAGTTTTCACTGTAAGTAAAACATAATTTTTGGACGGATACTATAATTTACAGTTTTTTTACTTTGTTCAATCTGAATTTTCTTTAAAATAAAAAACATCTGTATTGATTCTGACTTTTCTACATCCAACTCACAGGTTTATCATTACTTTGAGAAAAAAGATTATGAATTTTCCCCTTTTAGAAGGGAAGATATGGTCATTTGTTCTGGGAATGTCATTTTCGAGCCTGAGACCTGAAAAACAGGCTCAGGGCTTAACAGGTTAAACAGATCCTTTGCTTTTTCCTGCCCGATTATACATAAAGTTGTATATCATAATGTTAGCCTATTTAGCTGGTCTGAAAAACAGTTTGCAGCCTGAGCTTTTTAGATTTTCAGAGCTGAAGTAATGCATTGAATAAGCCCTGTGTTGGATAGATCTATTAGCCGATGAGAATGAAGTTTTGTGTCCCAGAGGGAAGCACACAAGCATGACTGTAAATATGCTTGCCCACATTTAATGATATCTACAATAAAACATGTGAAAGTCCAAGCATGTCCCTCTGAAAGTGGGAAAGCAATGACAGGTTTGCTTATTTTGATCCTCCAACACAGCGTTCTTTGCTTACAATTATTGGTAACCACTGACCAAATATTCTGTGAATTGAAGATTAAATTACCCAAACCTACGAATTTGGTGAGAATTACGTTTAAATTCTTGATATTTTGCAGCTCAATCACTTGATTTTGAAGCTTGACGTCTCAGAATTGTCCCGACTGCTGGAGTTTGCTGCATGTAGTTGTAAATGTTGTGCGTCACGTCCCCCACTCCCATTCCCCCCACGGCTCAGGGTCCCATCTCGCTCGGGTCTAATCTTGCAGGGTAACTTGTCATTTTCTCAGCAGCCACAGACTTGACGGTCGGCAAAATCTACGCCGCCATGATGATCATGGAGTACTACCGGCAGAGCAAGACGAAAAAGCTGCAGGCCCTGCGAGAGGAACAGGTAGACTCCATCACAGAGAACTTGCCTGAACGCCAACAGACCTTTTCCTCCTCCGCCTTCGGCCCTCTTTGTTGAGCCTGCTTCCACTAAGCCCTTGGAGTGAATTTGCCTTGATATATCATTTTAAAAGAAATAGTCCTACAGCCACACTTCCAAACAAACCCTCTCTTCTTCTGCTTTCTTTTCATCACCTGTTTCCTCAGCCTGTGCGTTACCCTTTTCTTAGCATGTTCCTTCAAAACCTGCGTCCCTTTATCTAGCACCTTGTCGCTCCCTTGGCCAGCCCTATTCCTTTTATAATGCTTGCTAACATTAAGGTATTTTCCTTTCTATAGCCAGTAAGCTACCACTCCCTTTTACGCTGCTTCTCTTTTCCTGTTCACCACGGGCTGTTTGCGCGTGGTGAAAAGGATTACACAGGTTTACCAACCATGGTTTCTGTTGTTTTGAGCAATGATGATGATGATGATACCACATGGCCTTATCTTTTGTTCCCTGTCAGTGCTCCTCCCCCTCTCGTCAGTGAATGCCTTTGAGATGCACTTGCTCCCGCTGTATCTGTATTTTGAATCCACTCTCCAAACATCTTTCCATTCATGTAATACCTCCCATTAGCTCCAGCTAATCATCCATTTAGTTCAGCACTTTATTCGAGATTCGACCGAGTCCAAATTCACTCAAGATGTTGTCTTGAGTGACTTTGACTTCTTAGACTCTTTCTTACGATGGGATTTCCATTTTGCCGAACAAAGGAGAGGTCTAATGAATGGAGAGGTTGTTGCTCTCTTTCTTTCAAACAGTGCAAATACAGCTTGTGTTGGTTTATTCTTGAATGCAGCCATCCCATTGGACTGAATGGACAGGTTCACCCAGGCTCTCTCACCAGTACACAAGGACTCTAACCAGTCTGTGTGTATGTCAATGTGTCCGTCCATCTCTACTCTATCTCACTTCATTCTACCCCTCTCCACGCCCACTGTGGTCTTTGTTCTTCTATTGCCTTCTATTCAAAAGGAAGAATCCACCCAAAAACATTATAATGCATTTATCAAAGCCATGCCATTTGTCTTTCTGGCTTATCTAAATCAGCGTCAATCTCTTGTCATGTTGAGATGTATACAGTGCTGCGACAATGGACAGAAATATTCCTTGGCTATCTCAACCATCAGGTTTGTATCTGCCCATTAGTATCACATATAAGGGTGTGGCTTCAGTTGGAAAATGCCAGAAGGAAATTGCTAGGATCTGCTGGAAATGTTCTTGACAGAATGGCCGCAAAAGGCTACGAACATATGCAATCAAGACCACTCCATTTGTGTTTGTCTTGTTAGTTTTATACAAAAAGTCCAATTAAAGAAAACTAGGGACATGAGGAAAGGACCACAGTCAATTGGTCACGATGTCAGGGAACCAGAAAGTGGATTTTTTCTTTGATTCCTTATTTGTTGTTCTCGTCTTGCTCCCCGTCTGTTACCTACTGGCGTCTCAGTCGTCCTCTTCAGTGTTTGTTGAGCTGTTGTCTTGTCTCAAATATTGTGTCTACTGTCTGTCATTCACCTGTTCTCTCACTGTTTTTCAGTCCCTCATTCCTGTCTTCCATGTCGTCTCTGTCCTTCTGATGCTCTCCCTTTATCCTTCCAGGAAGAGATGAGACCTTGACTTTTCAAGCTCTCCCTATTTGGTCAATCCAGGTCTATTGTCACCAAGTTGCTCTAACCAAAGACCCATTCTCTCCCGTCTGTGTGTTCATGAATCTGTCTGTGTACCTGTCTGTCTGCCCTGGTGGTTGGTGAGAGGTTGAGTGGAGGTTCCTGTAACCAGTGGCTCCGTATGTAATCAGTCAATCCTTGGAGAGCCTTCATTGATACATATGCCACTGCTGAAACACCCTCCATTGAAATGTCCAGTGTCTGTGTTATGTGTTTTCTGTTCATGTCTTCGCCATAATCCATCAAAGTATTTGTATCGTGAATGTTCTGAAGTAGAGCTAGCCAGAGCCAAACCAGACTATCAAGAGACAAACGTGAACCAGTTACCTCTGACACAGGAAATGACTACTGGACAGGATTAGACGCAAAGAAAGCAAGAAATTGTCAAATGTAAAGTGAGGAAATATAAGGCTTTTAGATTACATGAAATAACCCCTTTAGCAGCAATACAGGAAAAACACATTTCTATCCAAAGGACTTGAAGGCCAACGCGTACGTGAACAATTTATGTTGACAACAAATTCATGTCATACACTCATAACAACCACAACATGTGCTCAGATCATTTCAGTTTTTAGATAGCTGACCAAAGTTGTCTAGTAACTGGTAACTATCATAACTATCTGGTTAGCACACAAGCTAACATATTCATTAGCAATGAGCTTCTCTCATTCCTTTGACTTATTCTTTGACGTTATGCTAACATGTCAAATGCATTTTATATCATTCACATGTATTATTCTCAGTTTAACCCACATTTCAAGTTTATAAATACATCTACCCCGTCAGACCACTTGCTTACTTAGAAATGTGGCCAACTAAATCACAGCTATCTGCACCTCTCTGGCAACTATAGGTTTGTTGATTTAGATTTCGACAGCATCTGCAAATAATCTACCATCCAAATAACTAGTGTTTCTATACTTAAAGTATCTTTGAATTAAGAACTCTTTAACATAGTAGCTAGACTATCCTGTCCAGCAGATCAGCCTAACGTGTCAGAGGGTTATTGGACGTTTATCTGTTTCTAAACCGGCCTCGATCCATCTGCACATTTAGCCTTTAGCTTCCAGGCTGTGGAGGATCATGACAAAACTGTAGCAGTCGCAAACTATCAACTTCAAGCCACTTTTAAGGAGGACTCCATTACCCAGGGTCCCCTAGAAGGAAATCCTCCTGACCTCAGACCTCATGAAAGCTACAGTTGTTTTTTAATACAACTAGTTCAAGTTCAGATGTCCTCTTCCCACACATATTGTTGAACTATGAATTTTGAGTAAATCATATTGTTTGATTATTTGTTTCATGAGTACGGTAATCTGGTCCAAGATGTGTAATTTAAGAAAAATCTTACCTTAAATGCCTACGGTAGAAGTTTCCCTCTGATTCAGATCTGGGATCAGCTTTCTGTCCCCGAACATAAGCCCAAACTGATATGAAGAAATCAATCAATATATAGGTTCCCCTTAAACACTTCAGTGTGGTTAGCAGATCCCAGATCAGCAGTCTGGCAGGGAACTTTACCTTGGATACCCACAGCCATGTGTATGCCGATGGCGCCCTCGTGTGGGTGCATGCTGCGAGTGCATCCTGTGTTTGTGTCCTGTGTCTGCCCCCTGAGTGTGCCTGATGCCAGCCTGCAGGCCATGTCGTGTATCTCACACAGAACCGAACGCCATTAATGTTTCAGCGCATGGAGCCGCCCTCTGAGGGCACAGAGGGCCAGGGGGGTCAGGGTCCCAACGGCCTCCCCATCACCCAACCAGACAACCACACCATCATGTGAGTACACTGTGGAGGAAGCACGAGACTGCGCGGACGTATTTCACACACCTATTTAATGTAATCATTAATGCATTCATAATGTATGCATAAAATGACCACATAATATATATATATTTCAGGAAGGTCATTTATCAAGGTTATTTAATCCAGGTTTAGCTCCGGACCTCTTTAACCAGGGTTTAAAAAGTAATGGTTGGATTTATAATTTGGTACACTGATCATTTACAGCAGGGGTGTCCAAGAATCGGCCTTCAGCTAATTCAAAAAGTATAATGAAATATGGCCCACAAAATGAAGCTTGTGCTTGTCTTATATTGTACTTCTTAAATGTAAATGTAAAAATATATTACACAGTACTATTCATGTGTTAATAAGACCACTTTTCAAATATAGTCAGTCAATTAAAGTTGGAAACATTTTCTAACAAATCTTAAGTTGATAAGAAAAAAGCCCAATGACTTATTTACAAGCTTGAAATACACCTTGATATTTCTCCTTAGTATCATCACTCTGAGGCTTCTGTTTTAAGAGATGAGCTGCCAACACTCACAAGCATCATATAACTACATTTGATTGATTTAGCTAACTTATAACTGAACTTATGAGGCGATAAACCTCAGCTCTAGTGAGTGGCCCAGCCCTTCGTATATTTTTCTGTATGTGGCCCTTGACACCCCTGCTTTTCAGCTTAACCTGAATGTCCCAAATGTTCTCAGAGTACACTGTTGATGGGAGATAACCAATTGTTTAAGTGTGCGTTTACGAGAAATTAAATTCTATATAATATAAACACCAGCTTTCAAGAGATTCCATATCACAACCAAATTCATACACAGACAATTCTTAAAGTCAGCCTCTCCATTCGTCAAAGATGTCGTTTGACTGCTAGTTGACGCTGATTCCTTGAGTTCCCTGATTTATAATCCTCCGAATTGTGTGTGTGTGTGTGTGTGTGTGTGTGTGTGTGTGTGTGTGTGTTTGTGTGGGTGCCAGACCTCCCGAGGGTGTCATGACTGAGAGCCCCGACCGCCCCTACCCCGACGATCTGCACGACAACCGTCACAACCCGCAGGTATGATGAGCAAGCAAGCATGTCGCCAACATGGTAACACACCAATTCAAGACCGGCGAGTTCTCCGCTCACACACAGCTCGTCTACGACCATGCCGGTTACCTTTCAGTCTAGTAAAAGCATTTGAGTGCAATCAATAATGGTTTTGGTTACGCAGCTATTTTGTTTGCAGGAAATATAATGTTTGAGGGAAGAATCTTTTCCTCAAAACTATTACAGTGTTTAAACTTCACATAAAAAACATTTAAAGTCTCTCCACCTGTTTAACTATCGGAAAGGCAATCCCATTAACAAAATGTATGGAGCTTATTGGCGCAACCTACCCAATATGAACCACTCAATGTATTTTAGGCGTAACAGTTATTCGTCAATTCAAGTCATAAAGAAAAAAATATAACTCAGTACTCTTTGATTTTAGTAAGAGAGCCTACATTCAAAAGCACAGCCTTTACAAATAAGACTGTCAAGGAGAGTGACTGAGTGAAAAGTAAAAACCCATATTTTGATTGCCTCAAAAACCCAATCTTCAGCAGAAACGTACTTGTACAAACCCTGGGAGTTTGAAATTGTTAGCTAGTTATGCTAATGTTACAATGTGAGCGTTAGCAAACAGGAAAACATTATTATTGATAATAATATCAACAAAAGTCTTTAAGTTAATATAAGTTATTTGTTGCTAGGTTACAGTTATATCGTAATGAAAATCACTTAATGTAATCATGTCAGCTAATTGGCTAATACATGAGAGTAACAAATGCGTCACTTCCGGGCAAAAATAACGGCTCCGCCCACTTTTGGGGGAAAACAATGCTGTCAGTTGAACGGCGGTTAATACAAATTCTGAAGTTTTTGCCAATCCGATCAGAAATTTAAGAAAACCGGAGATTTTTGGATCTTCAAAGAGCCAGATTACGATGGCCAGACAGGCAAACAATTGCATTAAGCCATTAGGAATCGACGATCGGGCTCGATATATGGTTAAATATAGCAGTCGGCTATCGATTTTCATAGATGAGAGTAACATCTACGTCACTTTACGGCCCGCCCACTTTTGGGGGAAACAACGGCTGTCATTTGAACGGCGATCGAGCCTGAAGCCACAGAGATCTTCTGTTACTGTCCTTTCTTCTTAGAGGAAGTACAGAAACACGTAACTCTGGATTAGTTTTAATGTTTGAGGAGCAATAAACGACACAGCAGCTTTTTGGCATCATACAACAATTATTTTCCGCCTCGCTCTCGAGAGTAACAGCTGGCGAAATGACAGCCCCGCCTGCTGCTTTTAATTTAATCAGCTTTTAATTTTACCAGCCCGATCGTCGTTTTCCAATGATTACATGTAATAGTTTGCCTGTCTGGCCATCATAATCTGGCTCTTTGAAGATCCAAAAATCTCCGGTTTTCTTACATTTCTGATCGGATTGGCAAAAACTTCAGAATTTGTATTAACCGCCGTTCAACTGACAGCTTTGTTTTCCCCCAAAAGTGGGCGGAGCCGTAATTTTCTCCCGGAAGTGACGTAGGTGTTACTCTCATCTATAGCCTAGCTAGCTAACAATATTAGCAGCTTAACATTTTGTGGGCTAACTTTTTAAGTTACAGTCCAATAAAAATATGAAGGTTGTGTGTTATTGGTGATATCATGTGGCTTATTCAACCTTATGAAGGCATGCTGTTTTAAGCCCAACACCATCACAATTTCAGAGTTCAGCCTGGAGCTTCTCAGACACTTCTCTCGGTGTCTCTCTGTCCTTTGAGACCTTTCTTTTATTCTCTCAGTCTTTTAACATGTTCCTCCTCCCTCATGGTTTTCTGTTCACTCTTCAACCTCCTCTTGAGTCCTTGGCTAGGAGTTGGTAGATGTGTTGTGTGACGTACCGGCTCTCCTCATCGCTTCACCTTACTTACACTACGTCTGTTGGGACGTCCTCCCCAGTCCCTCATCTCTCTCTCTACAACCCCAACACTAATGTACTAACAGTTTACAAGGATTTGGTTGTGTCTTTGAAGAGTTTCCAGACCCAGTTTTGGATTATTCCGTTGGCAGATTCATCCCCAATGTTTCCAAATAAGAAGATCTCCCTACACTTCACAAAATGCAAAACATTTTTTAGAAGAAATTGAGAATTATTTAAGTCACGTAATCCTATAGTGCAAATCTGATATCGTGATGGCTCTACATCCCTGAATCTGTTTCATGTCGTTAGTTGGCCCCTCCCTCATTTAGTCGATGCCACCCCAGGGGACATAATCCATCCAACAACCACCTAATTTTAAATGTGTATTCTTCAACCCATCAAAGGTTGCGAAACGCAATTTTAATCTGTTATTACTGTAATTGAAAAGGAGTATAAGAAGCTTTCCTCATACATCATCGTAGGGCTGTCGCGATATACCCGTATTGGCGTTAACCATGATATCATAATAAAATAAATGATAGAATGCCTCTTAAATAATATATATATCTTTCTGTTTGCACGCATCTCCCTACACTTGACGAACACACAACAACAAAAATAGCAATTATTTTTTTAAGATATTGTGAATTATTTAAGTCACGGTAATCGTATAGTGGAAATCTGATATCGTGATAGCCCTTCATCATTGACTCTGTTTCATGTCGTTAGTTGGCCCCTCCCTCATTTAGTCGACGCCCCCTCAGCGGACAGCGGTCACGCCCCTCTCGTTGTGTTTTACAGACGGTAGAAATGAGGGAGATGGGGCGGGACGGGTACTCCGACACTGAGCCCTATCACCCAATGGATGGGCACGGGCGGACCCTCTCCATGCCCCGCCTCTCGGCAGACAACCAAGTGAGCACCTTCATCCCACCACCCCCCCCCCCCCCCCCCCCCCCCCCATCATCACCATCATCCTCCATCATTACCCCTGTTAGCAGGACAGTTGAAGTGAATGGGAAAAGTCTCTCCTTGCATCTGAAACAGAGAAGAGCCTCGAATGAACCAGCCTGTATACTTGCAAGTTTCAAGGCGTTATTGTCATTTGCACATTAGCTATAGTGTAGATATGGCAATGAAAAACGTAGGTCACAGGCTCCTCCAACAGTGCAACATATATATATAGGACATACAACAAATAGAACAGATAAAATAGTGCAAGAGAATGTTTGGAGATGTGCAAGTAAATACAATAGAAATAGTGCAAGCAAAGTCTATATACAAAAGTAACTGTACTGTACATACGTTTGAATAAAAAACAAAAAATGGTGGGTTTATTTTTGGCATTTAAATTCGTCAACTAGTTTGATATCAGATTTGTTTAAGCTGTTGTCAAACCTGTGTAATCAAATAGTATAACTAATAATAAAATATTAGTCTAGTTAATTCCGCAGTGAAGCACTTGAGTTATTTTAGGCCTTGTAACTAGTTCACCACCATGTAATGTTATGCAACTTTCCTTATAACCCAAACTTTAACTTACTTGTAATATAACCTATACAACCAGGTGTTGCATCTGCACACTTGGACATCAACACGTAACTGGACATTCATAGTAACCACAACAAATCAAGATAGATAGCAAAGAAATTAAGAAACTCATATTTAGTCATAGAAAAATGTGATTAATAAAATACAGATATATTAGATAGATATTAGACAACTATATGTCATTGTATTTCGTTGCTCTAGTTCTCTGCATAGGAAACATGGCTCACTTCCAAAATGTTTGTCAGGATGCAAAGAATCAGTGAGACTTTTGTAAATTCACTTCCATCTGTCAAGTCTCCTTCCCTCCTTCCCTTCACCTCCTCTTTCCTCACTCCTACCCTCCCTTATCCAGCAGCCGACCCAATGCAAACAAAAAGGGTCGGAGGGCTGGATAAGTGGTCTAGATGTGTGTACAAATATATCTAGAAGACGATAGAATACCTTCCAACCATCCCCTGTTCCCAAATCCATTTCCATGAAATCCTTGGTGTGTCTGTCCTGTGTGAACTGCGGCCAGAGGTACATGCTCTCATCAAAACATGAAAATACAAGCGTGTGCTTCTTAAAAAAACATGCGAAACAAATGCAACCCCATGCATAGGTTGCTAATAAATTGTATTTGGAGATTATTTGTGTGGTACTTTGGTTTCGACCGGGGCTTCTGGATCATTGGCTTCATCAAACTGACCCTGCGTTGACTTCTCAGATGTTTTATTGTCGAAGTTTGTGCTTAGATTTCCAATTTCAACCTTTAATTTGAACTGCAAATGCATTAGGTGAGATCAAAAGAAATTCAAGCGTTTCATATTGTGCCATTCTAGGTTGAGATCAGGCAGGGATGGACTGGTGGTCCGCGAGGGTACTGCAGGTGGTCTGTTTCGCAGAACACCTCATATGCAAACTGTAAAAATAAGTACATATATAAACGTAGTGTCAAAACCCAGATATTTGTTATTGTTAATTATGGACAACACTTCATTTCACCACTGGTTACCCATGGTTACGTGTGCTCGTGCAATACCACAAACATGGATCGGTGGCTAACGAGAGCCTAAAACCAGCTTGGAATCTGGCGCTACGTTTATATGTACTTATTTTTACGGTTTGCATATGAGGTGGTCCGCGAAAATCCTTGATAATAAATAGTGGTCCGCATAAACACAACGTTTGAGAACCCCTGTGTTAGAGGGCACTTTCTACTTAACCTCAAACAGAAAATGGTGAGGACACAGAGAAATAGCCTGAAAACGCTCCATGTATTTACATCTTGTGGACAAATTGTTTTCTTGTCAATTTGAATTGAAATGATATTTTCTTATGTAACTAAATCATTTCCATTTACCACGAAGCCTCTGGCTGCAGTTTCACACACACACACACACACACACATTCATTCCATATCTCATGTTGCTCTCACTCTGGTATGTTGGTTACTCCATGGTTTCTGTATGAACATTTAGTGTATAAGAGGTGTCAGTGACATTCATACTTATTCTTAATATTTTGATCGTGCAATGGGTGGGGTTGATGAGAGAGAGAGTGTTTTGAAACACACTCTTAATAAATATAAAAGTGTGCGTGGTTCCTAGGTGTCAGTCAAAGTCAAAGTCAGCTTTATTGTCAAAATGTCTACATGTGTTATATACGGAAGAGGATTAGGGCCACATGATTTTTTTTATTGGGAGGATTTGAAAAAATAAACGGGTTTTTTTTGTTCGAATTCTGACTTT
>CALSBZ010040056.1:99-10551 GCA_943591055.1 Gobionotothen gibberifrons | reverse complement strand
CAGCGGGGGCCTGTCATAGTCACAGTCTGGTTATGAACCCATCAGGAAAATCAACGGTGGTCTAGGACTAAACTTGAGCCGGTTCCTTTTTAAGGTTTTCTGAAAGTAACTTTTGTATACCTTGTGTGTTATATTGTATACAGTTCAACACCTTCATGCATTAGATGTATTTATATACACACATGCAGTACTTGCTAGGTTTCAAGTACATTTTAAATATACAGTCAGAAAGTCTCTGCCAAAACAATGCAATCAACCGTTTTAAACACAAATGAAAGCCAACTGCACTGACACCATTGTGATCCATACTTAGATGTAAGTTGTATAATTTTTGCAATAAAATCCTTATTTTGTAATGTCTTTTTTTTTAAATCCAACACTCGATCCTGTAAGATTTTCCTGTTGGGTTCTTGCGGAGCGTTTTGACCGGACTCTTCGGGTTATGGAATGACAGCTTAGCTTTTCCACATGGCTGCCATATTGGATTCAAGTCATACTGATGCACATTTTGTTGGGAGACATAGTGGTTGTCTTTGGACACAAATATCTTTAATATTGTTATATTTTTGTAAGGTATGAAGCCCATATGAAACATGGAGAGAAAATGCCAAATTAGCTTGGAATTAGATGTTGTGGATGTGTTAAGTAACATTCAGCAAAACAAGAGGAACATATTGTATCAGCTTCACAAGCTTTTATAGTGTTGGTATAGCAGCAATGTGCTTACCCACTCAAGCTGTTAATACATGTGTACCTTCTGTCCACACTGAAAATGTAAGAAACTATTTAAGGGAAAAGTAATGTTTTCGTCAAATTAGAAGTTCACCACTGCCCATCAAACACCTGGTGTGCTTGACAATGATTCAAATGAAACATGGCTGCCATCTGGAAACAGTAGTAGGTGCATGTGAGGCATGGTTTCTACAGCCCTCCTTCATGCTTGCTCTCTGTCTCTCTGCCCCTTTGTCCCCTTGCTGTCAGTTCCCTGTTTATTCCTGTTTCATTCCTACATGTTATGGTGAAGACGCATGGTATTAGATGTGCTTGTCAACGGGTTGGTAGCTTGCGATTCCAGGTGCTATGGGTGAAGCTAATGGGATGCTCAGATATCTTAGGATCGGTCAAATAGTACAGACATTCAACGAGTAGTCATGCACTCAAGAGAAACTAGGGTTGAGTCTCAGAGTTGAGGACTACCAATCATGATGCATGAAATCTTACTTCCTGTTTTCTTATTCTCTCTTTCTTTCCTTCTCTCTCCTCCACTACTTTTCTGTCTGTCGCTCTCTTCCTCCTCGCAGACCATCACCGACACCAGTCCGATGCGCCGCTCCACCTCCAGTCTGGTCCACGGGCGTGCGGGTCGGGGGGTGAGGCTGGACGACTACTCCCTGGAGAGGGTGGTTTCTGAGGAGGGGAAACACGGAGGAGGTCGCCGGCACAGAGACAGGAATCACCAGGCCTCGCAGCGCTCGCTGACCCGATACACCGACGCCGACACGGGTGAGTCACTCAGAGCGGACGTTTATACTATCGTAATGCATGTATCTGATACAGTGGTGCAGCAATGAGTCCTACAACCTGGACAGGTGTTAGCAATTACAATTTTGGATTCCATAAATGTACAATAAACACAATGTCATTAGATATCTAGAGTTGATGGATCCTTGTCATAGTTGTAGCATGAGGTAATGCTGGACAGTCAAGGGCAACTCAATGTCAGTTGTTGAGGCGATCTGTGCATTCATTGAGCTAACAGATTAGAGTTGTTATCACATTCACTACATGTATGCAAGTCAAGTTGTTGCACAAAGAAGCCCTTCAAAAGAACATTGCCCACTTCACCACTAATTGCGTGTGCAAATTGCCTGCTTCAGCTGCGGAGCGAATGCAACACGGCTGGCACTGGTATACCCTGAATCCTCTTAATGACTGGAGAGCTCTCTAATCTGATGGAGAGGACTCGCTTCCCAGAGGCTGTAGTGATGCTGCTGTTAATTCATTAGCTGTGCTTTCATTTGACTGCAACAACAAACATACAATTAATTAAACAAATGTCTGTTCTTTACACGTTACACTGTTCCCACAATCACCAACTCTGGTTAGAGAGTTTGAAAAAAAAAAAAAAGTAACCACCATAACTGCTTTGTGCTCTTTACTATGCTTCCTAGCATGTTGGACATAGCAACTGAAAGGCATACTCATCTACAGGCAGTCATCAGACAGTTGGGTTTTTTGCGGGTATCTAATGCTAATATTGGTGGTAAAAAGGGGGATTGGCTTCATGTGTATGCCTCTAGATCAGTGCTTCTCAAAGTGTGGTCCGCGGAGCGCCCCCTAGTGGCCCGTGAGTATATTGCTAAAATTTCACATTTGAAATAAATAAATAAATATAAGTTTTCCGCACTCTCGCGGGAATATCTCCGCAAGGGAGCGAGCTTAAGTTTCAATCGATTGCATGATATAGCCCAGCGCAACACCTTCGTCACACATGTTGCCACTTGTTTGTAACATTTTCAGGCAATTTGTAATCTGTTCTAGAAAAACGATGTGATTTTGGATATTTGTGGAGTTAGGTGGTCCGCGAGTGTTTTTTTATTGGTTAAGTGGTCCTTGGTATGAAAAACACTGCTCTAGATAAACTCTATATAACTCTCGATAAAATAAAGAGTGGCCTTGTATGTACAAATGTAAACTGAGGCATCCCCCTGCTAGGTCTGGGCACAGACCTTAGCACCACCACGCAGTCGGGCGACCTTCCTCCAAAGGAGCGCGAGAGGGACCGCGGCCGGACCAAGGACCGTCGCCACCACCATCACCACCATCACCATCACAGCTCCATGGACAAGGAGCGCTACGGCCCTGAAAGACACGACTACCCCCCCAGGCACCCCCAGGACCGCCACTGGTCACGCTCCCCCAGCGAGGGGCCGGAAGGACGAGGACACAGACAGGTGGGCTCCAAAGACACCGAGGTTAATGCCAAGATTAGGGACAGCTTCTCAGTTCTGTCCAACACTGTCTTTTACTGTTCCTTCTTCTTCATTTCTATATTTGTAGAGTTTCTTTTATAACGTGTGTAAGTGTATGCAGGTTGGATAAAGGCCCTAATAGCCTTGAGATGTTTTGTACTGTCATTAAGTCAATCTTGAAGTCACAGTAGCATTTAGTTAAGATCACGCTACATGGCTTTCAAAGTTGTCAGATTGCTGTATTGTCCAAATTACACAATTAGCTTTCTTGAAGTCATTGTGGTTTTCACACAACATGACCAACCTGCAACCCAACGGTCCAATTACATGATCTTTAACCAGGAGAAATTCCAGATGAGTGAGTCTATTCTTCCATCTATTCTCCAAAAATTCATGTACGTCCAGTATCGGGCAATCCATAAAGTTATTCGGCCGATCCCTACTTCAGGTTTCCCTTCCAACCAAAGTCTTGCGATCCATTTGTCTTTTTTCTCCCTCTTGGGCAAGTCAAGAAAGTCGTGCAGTGTGAACTAGCCGTCAGGTATTAAAATAAAATGATCGATATTTTTCTTGCAAATCAAATGCAAGAACCAGCTGTGTTTGTTTTACACTAGATCAACAATGTAAGGTTTGAATTCCAATATAGCACCTGCCACAACGACTCTTTTGTTATCGAGTAAAAGTTCACAAAGAGTCACACACCTACTTATGGATATCAATTTCTCCTTTTTGTGTTACGCTTTTTTTCTTTATCACTGTTTCTCTTTCTGTCCATTTTTCTTCAACGTGATGTGTGGCTTCTTGATGTCAATTATTTGCCTCATCAATGTTTTTGAATGATTTTCAATGGTGTGCTATCTATCTATATATCTATCTATCTATCTACCCTAACTACCTACCTAACTACCCTAACTACCTACCTAACTTTCTATATATCTACCCTTCCTACCTACCTAACTACCTAACTACCTAACTACCTACTTTTCTACCTACCTCCTCTCTGCTCTACTCTGGTCTCTGTTGTTGTTGTTGTTGTTGTTGTTGTGGTGGTGCGTTTTGATTTTCCTTGTTTACATTTTGCTGTAGGGCAGTAGTTCGGTGAGCGGCAGCCCGGTCCCCTCGACCTCGGGGACCAGCACTCCGCGGAGAGGCCGTCGCCAGCTGCCCCAGACCCCAGCTGTCCCCCGTCCACATGTAACCTACTCCCCCGCCGTCCGCAAGGCCAGCTACGGCCCCCCAGGTCCGGGCCGACTGCGCTCGCCCTCCCCCCGACACTTCTCCCCTCCAGACCACGAGAGAGGCTATCACCATCGACCCCCGTCACGCCAAGCGTCTCCCCAGCACGGGGGGTCCTCATCCCTGCACGGTTCCCCGCGTTCCCCCAGGCACCAGTCCCCGCGCTCGCCTCTCCACGGCTCCCCCAGGTCCCCTCACCGAGGCCGTTGGAGCGGGGGTCCGCCCGGGGACAGCCTGGAGGGCGACGGGCCCTTCTATGAGCGCGACTACGAGTACGAGCGGCACCACGAGCCCCCTGCCTATGAGCAAAGTCTCTCTCATGGCAACCCCCACCCACATGGGGGAAATCCTCACCCTCACCCACGCTCACCTAGGACTGCCCACCATGGGCCCCCTCCGCCCCCTCACCCGCATCCACGTAGGGTGCCCAATGGTTACCGCTCATCCTCACCCTCCCCACATAGGCGGGGGCCACCCGGGGTGCCACCACATCCACACCAACGGCCCCCCCATGCTCGAGGGCCCCGCAAGGGTCTGCATGAACCTTATAGTGAGACGGACGAGGATGACTGGTGCTAGCAACCACAGGGAGCGAGGGATGAGGGCAGGAGAGGAGAAGAATAGCAGCCTCCGGTGCTCTGGCCTTGGATATGTAGACTTTTAAAAAAGCAGAGGGGGTGAAAATATGAATGGGGGTTGGACGCCCTCTACCTTCACCCTTCGGACTCTAAATGAGAAAAAACGGGCGGGGCGAGGGGGATGGAGGTTGCTGCAAAAAGCCTTTTTACAGATGTTCTGTAAGACTCATTTCAGTGACAGAGCAGCACATGGATGAAATGAAAAAGAGACAGCCAAGACAGCTAGGGCGAGGCCCGGGCACAGTTTACCTCTCTCCTTCTCAGAACTACACTTCCCAGATTTCTATGCTTGACCAGCAAGGCCAGGCTGCAGAAGGAAAAGAAAGTTGTGGGATCAAAAAAGCGAAGGAGGAGCATATAAAAAGGTCACGGTTTATGAGCCCTAACAGGGCTTCTCCCAGACTGTCGCCTGATTGGTTAGTTTCGTCAGATGTGTGCTATCTGTCGCTGGCCAGTCTGCTAAATGTAAAAGCCTGAAAATTAGTCCACTGCTTTGAGTTTGCTCCTCGAACAGATATGTTTAAAGAAAAATAAATTAACAAAAAGCCAGGACCCCCTAACCCTTACATGCCAAGCTATGCCTCCAGAAAATCAAACTTGAACAATGAAGAACAAAATCAAACTTTACATGACAAACAATGAAAAGAAAAAAAGGGAGAACAACCACTTTATCTTTGACCTTTTTCCTTTCCAAGGGACAGAACCAGGAAGCTCCGCCTATACTGCAAAAACCAGCCAATCACAGCGCTGGCTGATATTTGATGAGTTTTATCATCTCTGTTTACTGTTAAAGACTCACGTAATGCTGACGGAGCTGGTGTGACATCACTTCCTGTTCGCCAGTGGTGATAGTGGAGGGGGGTGGGGCACGTGTGGGCTCACTTCCTTTTCGAGTGCGCAATGGGGGGGGGTGGGCTCAGATAACTTGAGAAGGTAGTCGGACACTTCGTCAAGCCCCTTCCTCCTCAGTTACTCGACCTGGTGCAAAGGTGAGGGATGACATGACAGGAAATGACATCACACGTTGAAGAGGGCGGAGGAGAGGAGAGGAGGGGGAAAAAGACGTATTTCTTCAGTATTTCTTCTATCGATTACTTCTCCTTCTTGTTCTTCTTCGGACATTGGAGCTTGGTTCTTCTGTTGCATTCGCTCAACCTCCTTTGATCTTTTTCGGAGTCCAACATTTGATGGAAACCTGCATGATTGATTAAGTACATACTAGAGAGGAAATCTAACTGGTGTGGGTGGGACCTGGGGGCTTTATAGGAAACTTTGCATTTAAGTTTACAAAAGAAGTCCTCGTCTTTCAGACACTCTTTCTCCTTCTCTATTTTACATCTCAAATGGGACTTACGTTTCGACAGTCGGCTATTTTGTTTGAGTTTTCTGCCGATAACTGTTCTAGATCTTTGTGTCTGCAACCTGTCACAAAGACCTGCAGGATCACATTCCTGTTCTGTGCTTGAGAAACAAGAGGGAGAAAGAGTGGAGAGAAGCGGACTCCTACCACACTTGAGTTATTATTGTTAATGATGATAGTCTTATGAATAATGATATCAATGTCAATGCAAAATGACGATGACAATGATGATGATTGATTGTTGATTGATTGATTGATTGATGGAACTGTTGCTGTAGATTTGTTGTCATGTTATTTGGAGTTTAAGTATGCTATGTCCATCTTGTTTACATCCGTTATGTTTTTTATCCCCCCGTTCAATGACGTTTACCGGGTTCCTAACGCTTTGGGGCAAGGATGGCTTGGGAACATCCACTTTGCAGCGCTGCGTGTTGTAACGCAACTCTTAAGATACACTCTCTCTCTACACAATGGGGAAGGTAGAAGTCAGGGGAGCTTCAGTACCTGACATGCAAAGATGTGTGGGGTTCGTACTCTTCGTCAAGCCAACCCAAAGATCAAGAATTCATTTTCAAAGGGTGGGGTAGACCGGATCAATGAGAATGTGGAAGAGTTTGTGTTTTACATTGCAGAGGTTTCAGACCAACCTGAAGTTAAAGTTCTACCAAGGTTGAATTCTTCCACTAGCAGCCAAAAACTAGAATCTCAACCTTTTCCCTCTGTCTGGCTCTGTAATTTTGTAGTGCGATCAGTTGCCGGCAGTGACAGCACAGTATTGGTGGTACAATGTTGGTGTCAGTATTAGGTGGGTGTTGTTCTCTATTTCTGCCACCAGGGGGCAGTTATCAGCGCACATTATCCGCCCTGCCTTCCCCCTCTACAGGACAGCCTCCAGGCCACATTCTGTTTTCTAGACCTGGACTGAAAACCTCTACTTGTACCTGTCTCTTATATCTTTGTAAGATATATAGACGAAGTCCAGCCGTAGTCGGGGAAACATGGATGTAGCCTGAGAGACGCCATATCTGTCCGTTTGTCGGCCCGTCCGTCTGTCTGCCTGTCTGTGCCAATGCTGACGACCCCTCCCTCCCCCAACCCCTTCTCTCAGGTCTGGATAACCAGAGAACAGTCACCAAAATCCCCAATCCAATCATATGAGGTTGTAGCAAAGCTGAAACCTCTTCTGCCAAAACCCACTACAGTATCCGCCAACCTCTCTTTCCTCATCTACCTTTTTCTTTCTCTGTCCATTTGCTTTGACATCTGTTCTTTCAGCTTGCCAGAAAGCGACACTGAAGACACTAAAGGCATTACAAGACAGAAACACTTATAGGACTTCTATTTTCATCCTTATTTTTATGAAGGAAAATAATTATTGAGTATTCAATAACTCTTAAGACAAGATGATAAAGTATAGATAAATATATAGATGATAAAAGTATAAATCTAGATATAAACCAGTAGATGTAGTTATAGATAACAGACAGAGTATAATTAGAGTTTCAGATATTTATTTATTTTGCATACCGTTCATGCTCATGACACGGTTGACGATCTAGCTACTCTTGAAACCTCGCACTGTTTTCTTCGCAGTCGCATAAGCCAGAAGACAAACCCCAGTCCACGTGTTTTGACACTATGCAGACCTCATAAGCATCCTCATGGTATTATTTCGGAGGAAAACCTGCAACAATATGGTACTGTAGAACGGATTAATGAATCTAAAGATCGACACCTCGTTTGCACACGTCTCTTGACATCACACAGTGAAACCCCTTTTGTCACCTTTTCCCTCATCTTTTTCTCTCCTCTCCCGAAATGTGTTGCCTCCAGGCCAAGTAGTTGAGCATAGCGTAGTGAAGATGGGGATAGGGGGGGGGTTTCTTTTCGTTGATTGTTTATTTGATTGGCGGGAGTCGAGGGGGCGCAAACACATAACCCCTCTGCCCATACCTTCTATTAAGTAAGGTTACGACAGGTGGGGACGTTTTCCTCAAAACCCCCTACAGAGCCACAGTGCCTTCTGTATCAGAGTCACATTTGTCACCCCCCATTCTCCTCGCCCTTATAGTCCCCCCCCCCTTTACCCACTGTAGTAGTTGACATCAACCACACTACGCCTTAAGAGTCAAGTCCCACCGGCTCCCATGCTAGTTTAGAAACGGGGATAGCGGTGGTTTTGAGACTGGGTCACAGTGAGGGATGAACCAAGAGGCTAGCTTTGAAGTAGCGAAATCCATACATGACCTAGTCGAAAGAAATTCAAACATATATTTGGAGTTGCCAAAAAATCTAAAGAGATCCAAACAGTTTGAATCAGAGCCTCGTGGTTTTGACGTCAATGTTGATTTATCGGATGCTGCTAACAAGCTAGCCCTCTTGGCTTCAACTCGCTGTTAGGCAGGGCATTTTGTGTCAATCCAGGAAATGTCGTGGGTCCAGTTTCAGGCGGTATAGTGAGAGGTTTACAGAGGTGCAAAGCGGTTCGCTTACTTCTCAGGTCCCTCTAGAGTTAGCTAGCTAGTTAGACAACATAGGGAACAGTCAGCTACAAAACAAGCAGGCCTCGGATTGAGTTATTGTATGGTTTTACCTGGCATGGCGTCAGACGTTGTAATGTTGACCCCCCCCTCCCCCCCGCCCGCCCTCTTCTCCTCTTTCACTGACTTCATTACACCCTCTGACCCCTCATCTGCCGACGCACCAACCCCCGACACCGGCGTGTTGAAAGACAGGCAGGAAAAACCAACCTCCATTTTGGCTCCACGACACCACTCGCTTGTCCAGAATTGTAACAGCGGATCCAAAATGGCCGACACACAACGATGCCTTTGTGTGAAAGCATGTTGTGTGTGTGCTTTTCCGAAAACAAACCCCATTCTTTGGGGGAAAAAGTGAACATTTGATTTTTCTTTCGTTGTTTTCTTTGAACGGGGCTGGGGGGGGATTGCAAAGTGTTTGCTAAGTCATTGCTTCTACCAACATCAGCTGTCTGTGTCTTCACCTCCGGCTTCTGTCACCCATCGGACTATCTTTTCTTTTGGTTCTTCTTCGTTTTTGGACGAAGGAAAAGCTAACAATCGCACCAAACCATCCACTCAGTCGGCTGTGAAATTGTGTCAGTGGGTCAGTCGTGAGGCAACGCGTCGACAAAAACACGAATAAGGGCTCTCTTTAAAAAAAAACTACACAGTGGGTTTTAATGTACAGTAGTGCTGCCAAAAGTTGTGCTTATGTAGCTGAAGCCACGCCGTGGTCTCCCCTTTGTACAGCACTAGATATGTGCGTGTGTGTGTGTGTGTGTGTGTGTGCGTGGGTGTGTGTGTGTGTGTGTGCGTGCGCGTGTGCGTGTGTGTGTGTAGGGGGTCAAGAGTGAAGGAGGGAGAGGCGGGAGGGGCAAAAGGCAAATGAGAGAGATTTTAATGATGTATGGTCCTGTTTGCGGTGGAGGGGGGGGGGACGTTTTGGGGAGGGGGGGAGCAGCAGAAGTCGTAGTGATGTTAACACACAATTTCACAATGGCACTGGACCACTTTTCGGACTCATCCTCATGCTCAGAAGCCATTTTGTCACCGTCACCCACCCAGGCTCTGTCCCACTGTGAGGGGGGCGGGGCCACTGCTGCGACAGGGAGACATTCACTGTGTGTGTGTGTTTATGTGTGTGTAAGACTGTGTTTAAGCAGGTGTGTGGTGCATGAGTGTGCTGAAACTAATTATTTACATCTTTGATTAATCCGGCAATTTATTTGACATGATCAAACACCTTGTATTTTTTGACTGGACTATAGGTTCTTATAATATTTTGAGCTAAACCATGCACATGTGTTGATTTGGTTACGAAAAGCCAAAAATACGACTTAATGTTCCCTTAAGTAACGTTCAATACCCTAAATGATAAGTAATATTTCTTGTAACGTCAAAGAAAATAAACCTTGAAAGAAAATGAAAAGGCTGTTGACTCTATGATGAGTTGCAGGCAATGCAAATAGTACTCAAAAACAATGTATATGTCAATATTTGACGATGAAAATGCACACATTTTAATATTTATTAATGTGAAATATCTATATATATATGAATAGATAAATAGCAATTAAGATTACAAGCTCAGAATCAAATGACAGTCAATTAATCAATTAGTTAACTAATCGTTTCAGCACTAAGTGGAATGTATGCATATATAAGGAAAATGTGTGAGTGTGTGTGTGTGTGTGTGTGTGTGTGTGTGTGTGTGTGTGTGTGTG
>CALSBZ010040055.1:58551-73805 GCA_943591055.1 Gobionotothen gibberifrons | reverse complement strand
GTGGGAAAAAAGGGCACTTTCTCTGGAGGAAGAAAAAGGGCAGGGGCCCAAGCCCACTTTGATGTCTATGTGTGCACGTGCCTGGCCCTGACACCATTTCAGCCCAGATTTACAAACTCCTGGCAGGACAAGCTCGAGCTCAATTCTTGCACTGAATAAAAGAAAGTGAGTGAGGGACTGCAATATAAGAGGGAAAGAAAGAGAAACTTTAAAACTGTTCAATTGTTATGATGTGTAAAGACTGATATTGTTCTATAATCGTCTGAAACTGTTAAGTCATGATGTGAAACGGTTAACAAAGAAAAATAGAAACTCAAACTGCTGCTACACTTTATTTTATTTATCTAAAATTAAGCACTTTTAAGATGCACATATTTTCAAAAGCAATTTTATTTATTTTCTCTATTTTACTTTTAAATGCAGCCCGAGAGGAACATTACACATATGCACAGTATTTACTGTATATCCGTATAGTTCAATGTTAATAGACAATAAATATTGTTGTTTTTGAATTATACTTTCTTTATTTGATTGGCAGTCAGTTGTTGATTACATGCAGACGTTGATAAAGCTACAGGCTACTTCAATATATATCACACTAATTCATAAAGCAACTTAGACATTTTGATGTTCCGGACCTTTGCACTGGGGACATTTTCTCTAACTGGACCTCGTTGAACTTTAGTTGAATACCCCTGATCTGAATGAATATTAATACGGGGCGTTTCTTTTACTATTTATAGGCAAATATGGGCGTTACGTGAAGCCCGCAAAAGCTGCGCCGCATTTCGAGTTGATTGTGATTTATAAAGGGAAACCGGCGTAGGACGTGCGTGCGCAGTGTTTTATAAATTGGCATATTTACTTGCTTTGTCCTACGTACGCCACCTTCCCACGTGAATCCTACGCAAAGTTTTATAAATGAGGTCATGTTCTTACAGATGAATTTCATCTGTTGCCATCAGGGCGTAGATATGCTCTACCTGCTCTTAAGACAAATCGCTTGTAAAATCATTCATCCCCTCTGAACTCAAACTTTGAAATTATTGATAGGGCAAGGGATTCCTGCAATCAATAGATGTTACGGACTGGCCAATGCGACCGATAAAAACCTCTAAATACTTTTTTCCCTTATCTGGGAGTGGAATTAAACTAAGCCAGCATGAGAGTGTGGCTCTCACGGCAGAGAGCCCCGGAGCGCACAGGAGCGTCCTGGTTCCCATGCATACAGCGTACGCTGTCAGGCAGACCGTGGGAAATTCCGTGGCGGAGGGAGCGATCAGCAGCCACCCAGCCGTTTTCTGCGAGGAGTCGGAGACTCAGACCTGTGTCACGCACACTGGCGCCTCAGTGGGACTTGGCTTTGGTGTTACGTGCACTGAGTAAAGCCCCATTTGAACCTTTAGATCAGGTTCCCCTTAAGGTTTTGTCAGCCAAAGTAGCATTACTTTTAGCCCTGACATCAGCAAAAGGGGTGAGTGATTTGTCTGCCCTCTCTGTGGCACCTTAGCTGTTTTGTTAGTGGAAGACATTTGCACTGCTGCATCTTGGTCTTCCCCCTGTTCGTTTATTCAATTGTATTTGAGGGATGTCTCCCATTCCTCTCTGACACACCCTGTACTGAGTGTCTTGTCAGAGTGAGTGATGTCAGGGATCCAGCTGTGCGCTCTCTCCTGCCTGTCGGCACGCAGAGAGCTGCTTTCCCCCCCCTCTTTTATCGCTGGACAAAGTGTGACCTTCGTCTCTACTTTTTCACAGCGGCAGGTTTGTATTGTTCCCAGCCTTCGTCACCTCATGGAGAATATTCATGTTTTTATGCTATATTTCCAGGGACGGTGATGCGCCATTACGCATGGTGCAATAGGCATGGGTTATTATTTGAGTAGGTGTGTCTGTGCTTCTGGTACCGGGCGGACCCAGTGGGGCGCAGACTACATCATGCTTCGCCCTTAACCCAATAGCGATAGCCTTAGAGGGCGAAGCCTATCTAACTGCTGGGCCCCACTGGCTCCACAAATAGCTGAAGAAAAGTTGTTTGTGTGGGAGCAGATTGTCGGGCCTCCTTCCTATTTATACCGGAAGTGAGTCTGAAGGTGGGGCCCACCTCGCAGGTGGGCGTGGACTCCAAGTGTTTCAGTGCTGCACGGGTGCACAGGGGATTACCCAATAGCAATAGCCTTAGAGGGCTACGCCTATACTCATAGAAGCTGGAGTTACAGTAGGAAACTTCAGTTCCTCACAGTTGTGCGACCATTTGAAAGGTAAATAAACAGGCTTTCCAACGGTATAAGGTTTATTGCCAAGAAGCATTGTTACAACAAAGAAATAATCTACCAAACACAAGTTTCCTTATTTTTCGTGTTAAGTTTATATATATATTGTATATATATTGCATTACATGTCATTTGTTAGACGCTTTTATCCAAAGCGACTTACATACATTCAGTACTGTGGACAATCCCCACAGGAGCAATTTGGGGTGAAGTGACACTGGACTATGGGGTCCAGTGTCACTAGATGTGACATAAACGTGTGAGCCTGCTGAGTCAGGGAAGGTTTTTGGTTTCTTTGCTATTTTTTTTATATGTACTATTTAGCAGATGTACTATAAGACATTGGTTTGTTTTTTTACATCAATTGTTATATCGTTTTGTATGCATTTTTAACTGAAGAAGAATTCATTTTTACATGGGTTTCTGTGTGAAAGTAGAACAGTAGGGGAAAGAGGTTTGCTGTGCCTTGTTGTGAAATCACTGAAAACCACAGCGCTACGGCGACAAGTTCAGGATGACAGGGTGTAGGGGGGTGTTCTCTCTCTATGGGAAATGATGTGTTCCAGGGAACATTTGACCTCAGACCTATTGACTGAATGGGTAAAATCATCCTGAAGAAAAACAACACAATGTTTGCTTCATTGGCAAACACTTTGTTTACAATCAGTGAGTATAAAAACTGCTGTCAGATATGTGTACAACACATCTTAAACATACAAAGAATACATGTTTTTTAATAATTCATTAGAATAAAATACAAAGTGAGAAGATGCAACAGATTCTTCTGTTTCTTATGCAGTTCTGTCTAACTCTGCGGGGCCGAGCGGCCCTCAGTGCTGCCACCTGCTGCTCATCAGGGCTCCTCCACACAGTAATGGGAGTATGGCGAGATCCACTTCACTGCACAGTCCCTGAAAACACACACACCTGTTTATATTTCGGTACCTTCCTGTTGCTTTGGCAGTGGATACTGAGTGGTGAATGGGGAGCAACAGTGTTTGCCCTGAGGATGTTTGTACCTGTGATACTTTTGTCCTTTCCTCCTCTGGTACTCTGTTTCATCCACTGTCCACACGGCTCCCTTTCCTCCCTCCACGCGCACAAAACACTTGTGTAGGCTGAGGTTGTGCCGCACTGCATTCTGGGAGGAAAGGTCAATGTGATTTAGTAGATGGAAAACCTTTTCTTGTAGATTTTTTGTAGAACAATTAAGACCAACATTTCTTGTGATTTTCCTGTCGGTTTAACCATAATGCAATCTTCCTGTCACGAAGGAGTTAACGTGATTGACAGCTTCCAAGTTCTAAATAGTGCATTTGTAATTATGATGACATGATCTAAAAAAATGGAGAACTCTAATATTATATCTTGTTGGCTGAAGTAAATTAAAATGCGGTTTAATTTAGCCTCATTACCTTTTTACTGTTGCCTTGTTGAATGGATATAGATATGTTGCTATGAGAACAACACAGTCAAACTCACTTATTAAGAGATTTTTGGAGCCATTAATCGCTTTATGATTTATGATGAAATTATCTAACAGCATTAGTTATGAACTATTATTTTTAGAACTGTTAAGATATTTATGGAAAGTAATATATATATATAATGATGTTTTGTTTGCAGGTGCTCTCTATCACTCTGTGATTGTGTGACGTCAGCCTCCACCTGTGGTGTTTGAGGCTTTAAATTGACGAGACACTTGTGTGTTTTTGGGTCAGATGGCGGAGGTTTCGGACCACATTATTAAGCGCATCATTCTATAAAGTAGATCACATTATTTGGCATATTGTTTAAATGATTTTTGCCGCACTATTTAGCACATTCTTTTCACACATTATCTTTGACGATTGCCGGAGTTTATGGTTTAATAAATCATAATTTTTCGAGTGGAATTAAACAGCATTTCTGTGCGTGCTTTTTGGACATGTGTGTCAGACACCGTCACCTGACCTCATGTGGCTCCAGAAAGTTTAAAAGTATTAGCCAGGTAAGTATTAGTTGTAGAACTATCATCATATCAAATATATGAGCAGGTCAAACATTAGAGAAGTCTTTTGATGTATTATGTTCACCAAATGTGTAAACGTGTTGCAATGTAAGTGATATTAACAAGTCTGAACAATTGTAAGAAGGAGTGGACCTTAGGAAAAAACTGTGAAGTTGCATTTCAGTGTACATACATGATTTAGCAAGTGACATTTGCAGTTAGGCTCAATCAATCATAAATGCTTCTGAGCAGAATGAATGTGAAATATGTGTGTTCAAACCTTCCAGGTAGCAGTGTTGTGTCTGAAGTAGAAGAACATGGTTGTGAACCAGTTGTAAATCTCATTCAACGTGCACTGTTTGTCAGTAGACTCCAGGATAGACTGCACACAGACACAGTGAGAGAAACACACAATGACACACAGTGAGAAGATGTGTCAAAGACTGTAATCCAATGTGTTGACAGATCAGAGACGGTGCAGTTGGTAGCAGACTACACTACATCAACACTATGGCAAACACTACTAAAAACGACTACATTGAAACACAAGTAAATATTAAATTGTAACCAGAGGTGCTGTTTCTGTTTGATAATGTTAGTGTTATATGTCATGTTATAGTTTATTTTGTGTTAAACCTTCATTTGTGCAATTACAACTTCTTCAAATGTCATACTGTTAACATGCTTTGCATTATTGCTGTGCTGCTGTTAAAAAACACACACATTTCTTCACAAATAATGGAACATCTCACAGCATCTCCTGAGAGAGACTCACCCATCTTATCAAGTACGCATAAGTGTACGGAGGCCTGATGTTGTTGTATTTGTAGCATTCAATACTTGGAACCAAATCTGTACAACAAAAAATAATGATCATCAATTCATGTCAACAAGTACATGGGACTACAATCATGTGGTTATTCATCTGATCTTATAAGATAGTTTCCTGTCAAACCACAGAGTGTTAGTGGGAAACTATAGCACTGAACAGGTGGTTTTAAGAGCGTGTTAAGATCTGTCTGTTAAGATCTGTCTGTGTTTCCTGTTTTATTTTGAACAGTGTTCACCCCCTGTCTCACGTCTGTTTTTACTTCCTGTGTCTGTGCTCCCTCCTGTTTGATAACCTTTGTGTTTTGCCTTCCCTACCCAGCTGTGTCTTGTCCTCGTGACTAGTCTTGCATGTTTTGTCGGTTCTGGTGGTCTGTTAGTTGTTGTCAGATCCTTGTATGTAACGCGGCTGTGTGGACGTACCGTGACGGCCCGTCCACACTACAGCTTCAAAAAAAGCTTGGAGCTGGGCGTGTCTGAAGCTTAGGGATTTTTTGCGAGCACCGCGACCAACAACCTATCACATGAATCTCCCGCCCCCGACATACAAAGCAATAGCGATGTTAAAACGAAGTAAACTGGATATAAAATCCCCAAACAGGAGAAAACCTACCCGTTTCACCCACTGTCTCTGCCACCTCCCTCCATGCCTGGTTCCTCCGGTTGTATCCCGGTAAGTTAATAGGGACTGGTCAAACAAAACCGGGTGATTTTCTACGGCGATAATTAGTTTCTCCGTCTTTTTTTTAAATATAGAAATGAACGGCGGGATATCTCTCCCAGCTTAGACGCGGTTTGATTGGCTAGGGCTTGAGCTGTCAGATTTTCAGACTCGGGATTTGATTGGCTGGCGCTGAACTTCTCCGGCTTCTCCAGCTTCCCCGGCGTCAGAAGTTGAACAATTTTCAACTTTTGAAGCCGGAGACGCTGGAGAAGTTCAGCCAAGCTACCCACAATTCAGTTCGGCGAAAAGCGAGGCAACGTGACGTCACCCCATTCAAAGTGAATGGGCAGACGCGTTAGAAGCTTTTTTTGAAGCTGTAGTGTGGACGGGCCGTAAGATTCGCACATACAGCAGCAGGTTTCAGCAAAACTTTTCTTTCTACTGACTGGACTGGAGTTGACAAAAATCCACCAGACTTCTAGAAGGTAAGTCGTATACGTTAGTTGCCTGTTAAGCCCCACAACACTTTAGGCTTTAGTGTGTTAGCTTTAGGTAGCAAAAAACGGAGATATGCTTACCTTTAGCTGTTATTCTGATCAAAAATTGTGTTCAATGGCATTAAAACGAGAAAAACGCTGGAAGACCTGGAAAACAGGCTCAGTAAAGGCTGGCTTGACTTCAGGTATAATTCGTCTGTAAACACACTTTGGCGGCTATCCTAGTTAGCGTTAGTTTAGCTTGCTAAGCTAACGTTAGCTGATGTCGGTATGCTGGGCTGGTGTAATGCGTAGGCTACTATAATCCGTGTATCTACCGTCCAATTGTTTTTCTTTATTAAACACGTAAACGGAAGAGCGTTTGAGAGGCCTTTTTGCTTTTTACCTTACGAAATGGTCTAATGGTCATTGGAGTGAGGGGCGGGGCGAAACTCACGGAAGTGATTTCAAAACAAAAGCACTCGTTTGCTTGGAATGGTGATAATATTATAAACAAAGGGAAACACGGTGAATTTAGCGATCACAACGAAAACGGCCAAGACACATATTGAGCCCAGAAAATGGATGTTATTAAGGGCTGTAAATATAATAAGCCTCTGTCTAAAATGGACAACATTGTTAGGAGATGTAAACTATACAGCGATTCTGCACTGCTGTCAACTCCGTCGCCTCTCGCGTTTGTTTTTTCAAATCAGCTGCTCTTCATTATTCCTGCTATGTTTGACGAGTGATACAAATATGTTTTACCACAAGTTCTTAAGAGAACTGACACTGTTGGACTCGGTACTAGTTTGACTTCTACCAGAAATAAGTACTTTTACTGTGTATTTTTTGAGAAATCCTCTGTCAAAGTCCCCTGCTGAGAACAAAATCAATCCACTTGTTGCCATTAGTTCTTCGTGAGATTGACACTGTTGGACTCAGTACTAGTGAAACTACCCCCACAAGTACTATGAAGTACTTACTGTGTACTTTTCCAGTACTCCTCTGTCAATGTCCCCTCCTGAGAACAAGAATGCATGTTTCTCTGCTATTTTGAATAAGCATTAAAAAAAACTTTCTTCATGAGACTGATATTGTTGGACAGAGTATTTTAAGAGGTTGGTAGACTTGATATCAGCAATACTTCCAGTCAGTACTGGCAGCAGCATTTTACACCTTGGAAAGTCTTTAGAGACTGGCCTGGATAGCATAGTCTATCCTTCAGCACACTGACACTCTGGTTGGCTTCTTATGAAGCTGCTGTCTTTTAAAAAATGATTATTTATCTGCTCCTAGTTCATTCCTCGCAGATTCTCCCATCAGTCCCAGTCATTGCATTTCAGTCAATAGAGCTTTGAAAAATGTCTCCAATTCAACAAAATATTTTTTTGTGAGTGAAGGCCAGAGCTAAATTATAGATTGTTTGATTGTGTAATTACAAGGTGAGAGAAAAATAAATCCACATCCTCCTATGAAACCTATTTTATTTCCTTTTCCATGTTATACTTATACTTACTTGCATTAGAACATTTGCATGTTGAACTACATGCTGGATAGCTTCCCCAGCCTCAAGGAAATACAATAAAATAAATGGATTCATAATTTTTTTTAAATTGATAAAAATGTATAAATTAATAATGTTGTGTGCAAACATTTCAAATTAAAATATAAAATGAAAATAAGTTTACTTTTGAAATGATTTCTCACAAAAACCTTTCTAAATTATAGTAAACTATTAAAAAAGGTTTGGTCAATATACGTTTTTCTGCCAAAAATAGTAGAAATTGATCGTAAACTATATCAAACACCACATCCATGGCAATTAACCCATGTTTGCCCGCTATTTAAATTGACTTTGGTTAAATATTATATATATAGCATATAATTGATGCAGTCTTTCTGAACAGTTTTTTTTTTTAAATACTGCAAATGAAGAATATTTTAAATGTTCTGCACAGATAGTTCCCTAACTTACAGCAGTTGAAAAGATTTGTGGAAGGATAAATTATTCATGGGCTTCAATGGCTCTCTAGATAAAGGGCATTTTATGGTTGCTTGTATTATCCTCAGATAGTGGTTTGTTTAAATAACTAGTGACATTTTAATAAATATTGCAAAAAAGGCATATATAACCTGGCCGGCTTAGCCAGTGTGTATTTCTTCAAGCACCTCAAGATTCATAGTTTATAAAGTACAATTCTGGGCCATTCATTGTGTCATTTCTCCAAACACATACAGTAAAAATGCCGGTTTTGAAGCCTTAAAATGGTGCAGGAAAAGGACTTTACATTGTATTATAAGACAGGGCTATTCAGTTAAGAGAAGAGAAAAAGGAAAGCAAATTGTTATGTAACATTAACGACATACATAATATGAGGTCCTTGGCACTCAGACTTTAGAGGGGTCATTTTGTGATGCATCACCCTTACAGCATCAGGACAATATCATATGGAGTCAGACACTAGAAGTGTGCTGGAGGCGTTGACTGGGACTGATGGAAGGATGAGGCTGATGAGAATGAAGAATCTGCGAGGAACGAACTAGCGGCAGAGAAATAATTATTTATTAAAATACAGCAACATCATAAGAGGCCAACCAGAGTGACAGAGTGTGTCACTTTGCTGAAGGATATTTGTGACCATGCTAAGTGTAAAAATGCTGCTGCCGGAGTACTGACTTGAAGTATTGCTGATAATATGTCCACCATATCCTCTTAAAATACTCTGTCCAATAATATCAGTCTCAGGAAGAAAGTTTTTTTTAATGCTTATTAAAAATAGCAGAAAAACATGCATTCTTGTTCTCAGGATGGGACATTGACAGAGGATTTTCTTTTTTAAACAACACACTAGAAGTACTTCATTGTATTGTGGTAGTAGGTGTAAGACTACTGAGTCAAGCAGTATCAATATCATTAAGAACTAATTAGTGTTAATTTCGTCAGCTATTTTTTAATTTAGTTTTAGTCTTAGTCCTGTGTTAAATTTCCTTTTTAGTTTTAGTCATATTTAGTCACCTTCATCCTGTTTTTATTTAGTCAAGTTTTAGTCGACTAAAAGTCTGAGCATTTTAGTCTTATTTTAGTCGACTAAAACAGTAAATATTTTAGTCAAGATTTAGTCGACTAAAAGTCTGAGCATTTTAGTCTTATTTTAGTCAAAGAAAATTAATTATTTTAGTCTACTTTTTGTCAATGAAAACTGTTGAATCTTTTTTAGTCATCAGATTATATAGAACATTTCAGTCAAACTAGTCTAGCCAAAACCAATAATTTGTCATTTTAGTCAAACTTATTTCACAATAAGATTATATCTTGTCCTTATTTGATGAAAAACACAGGTTGAATGATTAAGAAGCTTTGCAGAGAGTATCTGGTCAGGTTTGTGGTGTTTTTACCAGCTGTGTTATGGTCACATTGCTTCCCTTCTGATAAAACAATGCATTCACTTTTTTTCTCCGCCTCATTGTAGTGAAAATGGGCCCAAATATCACATTGTTTCTTTCTTCCAAGCAGTGGTGGCTTTAGACTTTTTCGTTGTCAGTCATTTTGACGGACAGGATCGTAACATTTCCGTCATAATCCATTATTACCCGTCGAGTGCACAATTGATCACTCACTCGCGCTGACGGGGGGGTATTCGGTTAACGCGAGTGCGACCACTGCTCCCAAGCCCTGTTGTTGCCATTTTATTTCCCGTTAAATAAGGTTAGTTAGACCATGAGTTAGACCCGAGTATTCCTGACAGTTCATATTGTGCTGCTGCCCGGTGTAATTCAAATGTACCGCCGCGCGCAGCACGGACACACAGCTGCTGCCCAGCCGCAGCACCGGAAATGGATACTGCTGGGAGAAAAACTGACTATCAGAGATGTAACGTTATCTTTCCTAATATTTCGTCTCCTCATTTTTCGTCAACGAAAGTAAAGAGAGATTTTGGCATAGTTTTGATTTAGTAAACTACATTTTCGTCTCGTCACTTTTCGTCAACGATATTGCATGATGATTTCGTTACAGTTATTGTTTACTGCCGTCGGTGCGGTCTCGTCATCGTCTCGTTTTCGTCATGGAAAAAAAGTTCGTTGACGAACATATTTCGTCATAGTTTTAGTCAACGAAATTAACACTAGAACTAATGGTAAAATTGTCTTTTTATCATTCATCAAAGATAGCAGAAAACATGCATTAGGCTATGTACAGGAGGAGACTCTGGCAGAGGATTATTCACTAAGTAGCCTACACCGTAAAAGTACTTCATTCTATTTCTGGTCGCAGTCAAACTAGTACCGAGTCCAACAGTGTCAGTTTTATTAAGAACTTATGAAAGCAAATACTTTTATCGATCATCAAATATAGCAGGACAAAAAATGAAGAGCAGCTGATTTGAAAAGCAAACACGAGAGACGGCTGAGCTGACCGCAGTGCAGAATCGCTGTAGTTTAAATCGCTGTAGTTTAAATCGCTGTAGTTTAAATCGCTGTAGTTTAAATCTCCTAACAATGTTGTCCTTTTTAGACACAGGCTTATTATATTTACAGCCCGTAATAACATTCATTTTCTGGGCTCAATATATGTCTTGGCCGTTTTCGTTGTGATCGCTAAATTCACCTACTTTCCCCCTTGTTTATAATATTATCACTGTTCCAAGCACACGAGTGCTTTTGTTTTGAAATCACTTCCGTGAGTTTTACCTCGCTCCAATGACCATTAGACCATTTAGTAAGGTAAAAAGCAAAAACACCTCTCAAACGCTCTTCTGTTTACGTGTTTTGGACGGTAGATACACGGATTCTACTATTAATCACTGCTGTGTGTAATGTCAATTTCCAGAAAATGAAGAGAAAGTCAACTGACATCTCTTCTTATTTTAAGAAGAAGATGAGTAAAGGAGAGACAGAGCTGGTAGGGGAGCAGCAGCATAGGGCTAGTGAGGAGATGGCCATACATACTAGAAAGTAGCCTACATGTGGAACTCTGTTTTGTAAAAGTGAAACTAAAACCTAAGTACAGTTTTATTAATGTGATTGTGACCTTTTTAATCATTTAAGTCTTCTACACACTTTAGGTCTGCAGCTCCTTCAAAATGAAACGAGAATCTATGCAGTTTTTCCTCTTCTGTGTTCTGAGGTTATGAGCCGACCATTATTCAAGTTTGTTTTCATGATGTTCTGTATGCTAATTTGAAAAAGGGTAACCAGTTTGTTTATAAAGTATAAATATACATTTTCAAAACAAATGGAATACAAGCTATATGTATTACTCTCACCACAGTGGCCTAATCTAAAAAAAATTGAAATATGTCTTGTCACCTATTTTCTGTCTAATTAACCTCTTAAGCCCTGAGCCTGTTTTTCAGGTTTCAGGCTCGAAAAAGCCACTAACACAACAAATGATATATCTTCACTTCTAAAAGGGATAAATTAATAATTATTTTTCTCAAAGCAAGGTTACATCTGTGAGTTGGATGTAGAAGTGTCAGAATCAATATTTTTATTTTTATTTTACATAACATAGTAAAAACATGTAAATTCTAATGTCCTACCTCTGGGTAATTTGGGAACCGTCAGTTCCATTTGACCTTTTTCACTGTAAAAATCATTTTATTACTTTGAATTTTCACTATAGGTATTCATTCCATCCAAATACAACTGTTGTAAAAAAAAAATGTGAGTGGTGGGGGAGGGGGCGACGAGGATTTTTCGTAACCATCAGATCCAATAGAATCGAGGGGCAGTTCCCAAATCCACGTAAACATTACCATAGCGGACATAATAGAGAAGCAAACGAAGCATATCTGAAAGTGCAAGCCTGGACTGCAAAACTGTATACCCAGTATATTGCCATAAATATGATGGATTATCAGTAAAAAATTCGACGTGACACAAAGGCATTGGATTAACCTTGAGCGGGGTTTTTATTCTGGTGAACACAACTTTTGATCACAAATCAAAAAAGGTAAGACGTAATTGTTGTAATATTTTTGAAACCGGATGTTGTTTACTTTCTCTTTTCTGGCTGATAGCTCCGCAATTCGGGGTCGTACAGTGATGACATTATATGTCTGGAATCTGTGGAGTCTCAGCTTTAAATCGTATATCTTGTTTGTGCAGTTAAGATAGTAATAAGGGCATTTCTACCGTGAGTTCTGTGTAAAAAAGCGTTAGCATTAGTTAGCATTTTTTCGCTCAATGCTAATTCAAAGGCTTGGTATTACTCTTGTGTTTTTTTTAGCAAACATTTTTTCATATTGTCAGTTAGCGGAGTTTCTTACCTTTAAAAGGGTATGGAACATTAATAGTTTCATAAATGTTAAGAAGCCCTGAGACATAGTCTCGAAAAGAAACTGTGGGACGGGGCCACTGGGGGGACCTTCGGGTTTAAGAGGTTAACCAGGCTCATTGAGATTAAAATCTCTTTTCCAAGAGTGACCTGGCCAAGAAAGGCAGCATGTACGAAGTTACAACAGATAAAACACAGACATGACAGGCAGACAAATACAGCTGTGAAACACAAATAAAATGGAACATTAGCCAGCCAATATGCGAAGTAAAACAAACTATTACAAATAATTCAAAACTGGCAACATTTAAAACGATTTTAGGATATACGAGCACTCACATCTACCAATGGTGTCGTGTTCTCTGTCCTTTAAGATGGACCTGAATTCCCCCATAGTGATTACATCTGAGAGTTTCAGCTCCTTCTGTACATTGTTCCAATGGGCGACTGTGGCTGCGAGGGAGTGCGGTCGTCTTTCAACCAGAAGGTTGTGGGTTCGATCCCAGCCCATGCAGTCAACATGTCGATGTATCCTTGGGCAAGATACTTAACCCTGAGTTGCTCCCGATGGCATGGCCAACGGTGTGTGAATGTGTATGCATGTTAGTTCCAAGAGTAACATACACTGCTCTGTATGAATGGGTGTGAATGGGTGAACGACATGTAGTATGTAAAGCGCTTTGAGGGGTCTTAAAGACTGGATAAAGCGCTATATAAGTACAGTCCATTTACCATTTACCATTCCAAGCTGTGGGGGCAGCATATCTAAAAGCTGTTTTACCCAGTTTGGTTCTCACTGTGTGCCATCAACTACTCTCTGCGATTCATTTCTTACATTTTTTATCGAAAAAGTATCTGTTCTTAGGCTAGCCCATACTGGTGCTACCCCAGATCCTGCTCCCTTTCTGTGCCCTGCTGTCCTCGAACATTTTGAGCCTGTATCCCTCTCTTTTCGCTCGGATGTAGTCAAGCATCTGCGGCCGACAAACTGCAGCTCAGACAGCATTCCCTCTCGCCTTCTCAGAGATGTTTTTGAATCAGTTGGAGCAAGTGTTTTATTGCTTGTAAACACTTCTCTTAGCTCAGGATGTGTCCCAGCTGCCTTCAAACATGCCGTGGTTAAGCCACTACTTAAAAGGAAAAATCTCGATCCCTCCATTCTCGCAAACTTCAGGCCCATCTCCCAGCTACCCTTTTTATCTAAAGCCCTGGAGCGAGTCGTCTACGCCCAGCTGCAGTCGTTTTTAATCACGCACGGCACCCACGAAAAGTTTCAGTCTGGCTTTAAACCTATGCATAGCACTGAAACAGCCCTTTTAAGAGTTTTTAATGATCTGCTCTTAGCCGCCGACTCAGGCAGCACAGCTGTCTTGGTGCTGTTAGACCTAACTGCTGCCTTTGACACTGTGGACCATAACATCCTGTTGTCACGGCTTGAACAGTCTGTAGGCATTACAGGCTCTGCCCTTGCATGGTTCAGGTCTTATTTGACGGACCGTAGCTTCTCAGTGCAGTTAGGTGCCTTCTCCTCTGCCACAGCCCCTCTTACTTGTGGGGTTCCCCAAGGCTCGATTCTGGGCCCCATCCTTTTTCTATTGTGCATACTGCCCCTAGGTTCAATTCTCACAAAACACAATATCCCCTTCCATTGTTACGCTGATGATGTACAGATTTATCTGCCTCTCAATCAAAATACCAACTCACTACAGCAGTTGAAGGACTGCCTAACAGAGATTAAATCCTGGCTGAGCCAAAACTTCCTCACCCTTAACGAGAGCAAGACAGAGGTCATCTTCTTTGGACCGCAAACAACAATCTCCCCGGTTAATATTCTGGGCTCCCTCGATAAAAATATCCTCCCCTCTGTCATGAACCTTGGAGTGACCTTCAATAGTGCCTTTAAATTTGATAAGCAGGTTAGCACTGTAGTCAAGACCTGCTTTTTCAAAATACGACTATTGGCCAAGACCTAAGACCAAGTCGTTTTTATCTATTACAGACCTAGAAAGGGTTATTAACGCCTTTGTTACCTCAAGACTGGATTACTGCAATGCTCTGTATGTGGGTATGAACCAGGCCTCAATTAGACGCCTCCAGCTAGTTCAGAATGCAGCTGCACGTCTTCTCACTGGCCATAAAAAGCGTGACCATATTACCCCAATTCTGGCTTTATTGCACTGGCTTCCAGTACGGTTCAGAATAGATTTTAAACTCCTTTTATTCGTTTTCAAAGCCCTAAATGGGCTGGCTCCTGCCTATATAGCCGAACTTCTTTAGCCTTAAGGTCGGCTGATCAGCTGTTGTTGATAGTGCCTAAGACTAGGCTTAAAACCCGAGGGCATCGAGCTTTTGCAGCGGCTGGCCCTATGCTCTGGAATACTTTGCCCCTCCATGTGAGGTCGGCCCAGACCCTGGGTTTTTTTTAATCAACACTTAAAACTCATTTTTTCTCTCTGGCTTTTGGTTAATATTATTTGAATATAGGAATATGTATGCATATGCAGTATGCATCTTATCTTAAATTAATATTTAAAGCAGTCCTTCTTTCGACCTTCCTCCATCTATCTCACCTCTTTTCTGCCTTAAAACCTGGACCCTCTCAGATCTTCCTAATCTGGGACATGGGGAATGGGGTTCATCACTTTAACATTTCTCTTTATACCAACCTTTACCCTCTCAGCCTCTCCGGAGTGCTGCCAAGAGCGTAATAGGTCCGAGTAACAGGCTTATTCCAGCCGGGGGG
>CALSBZ010040055.1:46106-58451 GCA_943591055.1 Gobionotothen gibberifrons | reverse complement strand
TGTGTGTGTGTGTGTGTGTGTGTGTGTGTGTGTGTGTGTGTGTGGAGGTGTGGAGGTGTAGGGGGTGTGTGTGTGTGTACATTGTGTCTATTTCTTTCTCTCCCTCTCTCTGTTTCTATCCTCACCCTATTTCTAACCATAGTCATTAGTTAATTTACTACATAAATTCTGCCTTCGCCATGGACTTCTAATAGAACTGCTCGGGTCTTGATAGATTGTGTGGGGAGGTTTCAGGAGATCTTTCTTGAGGGTTATCAAGAATAACTTTTATCCAATGACCTTTTCCCTCTCTGTCTGTGTCTGTGTATTCTCTTGTTCCGATTAACCCAGCCAAATCTCTTTTTCTTGTTTTTCTTATCTATATCTGGGTCTTGTCATGCTGCTTCAATGATGGCTTCCACAGGATTGTAGCTGACATCTTCGTGGATTCATCTTCTTATTACAGACACACGCATTTCCTAACATTTCGGTCTATAGGCTGTAAAATGTATTATCTCTTCGATTTACACACCGCTTTTCTTGCGCGTCTGTCCGTCCTGGGAGAGGGATCCCTCCTCTGTTGCTCTCCCTGAGGTTTCTCCCATTTTTTCCCCTTTAAAACTGTGGGTTTTCTCCGGAAGTTTTTCCTTGTACGATGTGAGGGTCTAAGTATAGAGGGTGTCGTTTTTCGCATATTGATATTCTGAACAATCTGTGCTGTTGTATTTGCTGTAAAGTGTCCCTACTGTAGGCTATTTTTATTATATGTACAGCACTTTGGCTCGACCAAAAATCGTTTATAAATGTGCTATATAAATAAAACTTTATTTGATTTGATTTGAACCAGCATCTGAATCAAATCTTGGGAGCGCAGGCCATATAGACTTTCTCTTTGCAAATATAGGAGGGAACCAACCCAAGCATAATTTATTTATAAATAAAACCCAGCCAATGGGAAAGTCTGCGAGCAGACAAAGATGGCCAATTAGCAGCAGCATATAAAGTGCGATGGTGTACTCGATATCCACATCCAGTAATAAATCGTAAGGCACAATGGTACACTCCAAGCTCTTTAGGCACTGGTCAGAGCAGGGGTGGGCAAACTTTTTGGCTCGGGGGCCACTATGAGTTTTAAATTTGACAGACGGGCCGGGCCAGTAGCAGATCGGTAAAAAAATATTTAGCTGTCCATTCCTCATTATACACTCGGCACTCAATGTTGACTTTTCTTTTCTTTGGTCCACTCATTGTTACAGATGCAGGTTCAAAGGTGAATTAGGTTCAAAGGTGAATTATTGCGTCATTGCGTCATCGTTTGCGTCATGACGTAACAGTTTACGTGCCTTCTTATGACCCACACAGCGTTTTACGTCGCTGATTTTCTCCGCAACACCGCTCACAACAACATCAATAGAGGACTGCGTCGGGTAGTTTTTAATTATACGAAGCCAGATTAAATTAAAGAACTACTTCTCCAACCTTATACCTTTCTCCAGAGTGCCGTGGTGCATTGTTTATTAATGTGGTTCAGCTGCATTACCGCCCGCTGCAGTGCTGCTCGTCTACCAGAGTTTATTCTCCTGTTAACTCACGGCAGCGGCCGCTGTAAAGTTTTCATTGTCTGACTGTCACACAAGCAGCTGATAAATATCCCCCATCCCCATAAGTGAATGTGTTTTAGTCTGAAAGCTGTTTGGCATCACAACGCTGTTATGAAAGTTCTACAGGTGATGTTAGCTAATCAGACTATCTTGACTACTTGTTGCTATCATATTGTGGCATAAGCCGTTTTCTACACGCATATTTTACCGCCGTAGTTTTCGTTATGATTTTACTTGTGATGGCCACATGTAGCCCATGTATTGATTCCATCCGATAGTTGCAATAATACAAAACAAAAGGAAAACGTCAGCCTCTTCACAATGGTCAATAACAGTGAACGGATGGTTATTAAAGTAAGGTAAAATAAACAGAATCACACTAAGCCTGGTTAGTGTTGCCTGACTTTATATAAGTGTTTTTATAAGTGTGTGGTCGTGTTCTAGTCACTTTGCTCAGCGCTACTGCTTGTTACAACTTGTATTCGCCGATCTTGCCGGGTTGCTGAGTGGGGCCAGCTGAGAGAATAGGCCAGACTCCAGCAAAGGTAAATTGTGTCTAGAGTGCGCCATCTAGTGGAATCAACTGAAATGCCAGGTATTGCAGGAAAAAGGCTAAATGAATGCGGTCTTTACTATAATTTGGACAATTTTGTACCAATATTCGGCGGGCCGGATTCAAAAGCCCAACGGGCCGTATATGGCCCGCGGCCCTTAGTTTGCCCATGCCTGGGTCAGAGGCATTCATGTATAGCAGGTCACCATAATCTAATACAGGTAAAAACGTTGCAAATATCAAATGTTTCCTTGTCTGAAAAGAGAAACAGGATTTATTTCTAAAAGGTGGTGTCATTTATAATGTTTTGAATTTGCTATAAAGGTCAATAATAGATGGTGTTTTTGTGTTCAATCACAGTATTTATTTACCATTTTATACCCCTTCTGTTTTTGGGTCCTGTTGAAATAAAATAGTCATGTTTTAAAACTTAAAAGTAATGTCAATCATCTTTGATCCCAGTGTGGCACAAACAGCTTTGTTCAGTCTAAAACAATGTATAACCTAGAGACATAATATAACTGAAGAACATGTTGTGTTGCTGTTGTGTATTGTATGTGTTGAGAATGCTTAACATTGTGTGCCTTACAATAAAGGAGCTTATTTAAATTAAGCTGTATTTGTCTTTTTAAAAGGAAAGAACAACTAGCATATATAAAAAACAAAACAATAAATCACCTAACACATGTATACATAACACAAAACAAGGTTCTTTTTAAATGTTGTTTGAAGTAAAATGTTAACTATCCGTATTATATTCACTTCAGATGAATAGTATCAGAAAATGTAAAATAAGAAACCAAAGTATATCAGTAGGTGATTCTCTTTGCCATTGTTTTCATCTAGTCTATACTTTTACAACAATTACATTCTTGGTTTTGGTGTGCCACCCCAAGATTTTCAGTGGCCCCATTTGGCCACCCCTTTGAACAATTTCTGGAGGCGCCACTGCCTGCTCGCTCCCAAGCCAGACAGAAGGATCTGACCAGAACATGGACTGAGCGTACGAGTTATTTGAGGAAGAACCTTTTGAGCTGTCCTACTCCCTTGTCTGCTGCTATGGGGAGTGGAGGATAGCTCCGATTACGAACTACAAAAGAGTAGCTTTAAGACTGGCATACTAGGGGCCTGTACGAGAAGCAGGATTTTCGGTTAGCGAGGTAACTTCAGGGTTAACTCTGAGTTTTCTGTCCTACGACGCTGCTTCACTTCTTACTGGGGTAGATCTCCATGGAAACCTATGCTGAACACCAAACCTGCTCCGGAGCAGGTTATGTTCCAGATAAGAGATCAACTCAGTGAAAGCACCGCCTGCTGACCAATCAGAGCTCTGTGTGCCGAGTTTAAAGCTATCAAGTCATATTACAGATTACATATTATATTGCTTTTATCCTGGATTAAGTGTTTGAGTCATGGATGTTTTAAGTTTAACTTCTTCATATATGTCTAACATGATAGTTTACTCTTCTTTCATGAAGTATGACCTTCCGCTGTCAGTACGCTTCTTCATGTTTGTGATAGGTCAAATGTTGCTAACCCTGCCCCTTTCACATGAACACGCTCTGGACAGAGAAACCCTGGGTTAATTTACCGGGTTGATAACCAGCATCGTATCTCGTTTGTTAGGGTTAGTTAAGCCAGATAACTCAGAGATATCAGGGTCTGTTGGACTGACTTCGTCTACAGACCTCTGGAAGCTCAGACAAAGCTCTGGATTGTATGTTTTTTACCCGGCTGGATAAAGGATTTTGCTGAAGCTGTTGCTTGCTCCGGACTGCTGGCCCTCAGCCAGCCCTGCTGTATGAAAAGAATCTTGCTTTACAGAAATAAATGCAGAAACACAAATACAGTACACTGTTGAAACAAAACCTTTTAGTTTTCGACACAACTAATCAGTGCAACGTGCATGCAAAGCACAAACAGTTACAGTTGTGGGAACCATAACATGTGATCACTACTAGTGATGGGATTTATGGCTCTTTGAAGGGAGCCGGATCTTATGGCTCCGTTCCTTTCAAAGAGCCGTTCAAAAGAGTCGTTCAAAAGAGCCGTTTTTTAAAAAGGGGGCGGGGTTACTAGGTTTATCTGCGAAATAATCACCAGGGCCCAAGAGTTCAAAACGTTTAATCCCTATCTGATCAGATCAGATTTGAATTTTGGGGAGTTCAAAACCAAAAAACAGGATTAGGATCACTTTGATATCCGATCAGATCAGGAAATCCAATCCAAGCTTTAATCTGGATCAAATCTTCAAAATGGGGAGTTCAAACCGACAACACAGGATTGGGATCAGTTTGATCCCAAAAAACAGGATTATCCTGATCCCACCAGAGGGGTGGATTTCCAGTGGATTACCAGAGCAAAATGTACTGTACAATTAATTTAAAAATATGTTTCAATATAAATAAGATGGCAACGTTTGTTAACTGAAATAATACACCATGTTTAGCCTTCATGGCAAATCAATTTTATTTTTCATTTTTGCTCACGTTTGTGGTGGCCTATTTTGTTTTCAACCAAATGTTGATGACATAAATGTTTATGCTCATAAAAGTATCACAACAAAGATTGTCAATCACAAATGTAATTTAGATTAAAGAAAAAATATCTTCAACAAAAAAACAGTCAATCTGTCATCACCTTTCAAACGTAATTGCGGACAATAGAAGTCTCTGCAATGTGGTCTCTTGTCTTCCTTGTATTATTTTTCATGTCCTCTAAATGGCGCTCGGTAGGATTAAAGCACTGATATTCAGGATCTAGTCATCTTGAAAAGTCGTAATCTGGATCAGGCTGATCCTATCCTGAATTGCTTTGAACTCCAGGGACAAAATATGGCCGACTTGTCTGATCCTGGATCACAAAAAATGGGATTTCAAAATCTGATCGGACCTGATGGAGATTAAAAGTTTTGAACTCTTGGGCCCAGGATAATGATTGACTGTATTGCCAGACCTAATGTCAAGAATCTGCATTGTAAACATGACACAAGGTGGCGCCATATCCATGTCATTCATGTCAGTGAATGTACTTTGAATACCCTCTGTATGTGTTAAGTAAATAAAGTTGCCTTGCCTTGAATGAAATTCATGCAACTCTTAATATTAGATACTGTGTTTTTAAGTGGCGATGGAGATTATTTGTTGACCCTGCTTTAAAGGATATTTTGCCTTTACAAATGGTGCGCTTTATCACTACCTGGGTTTTGGTTGAAGTGCATTTAACTGCGTTTTCGCGTTTGGCTCATTTTCCGTCCGAAAAACACGTTGTCTGTCCTGTACCACTTGTTATGACTTCTCTCTCGCGCGTATTCCGTTAAGACCCCCCCCCCCTGTGAGCCCAGTGTGCTCTGATTGGTCAAGCGACGTGCAACTGCTTGTGAGGAGCTGCTGTGAGGAGCAGACAGGGCTTCCGTGTCGGAGATAGATACAGTCAGAGTAGGGGCAGGTCTTCACAGAATACGTTTTGGGGCACAAAATCAAGCTTTTGAATTTTGATTTTGGCAGGCAGTGAGTGCGGACGTGCGGACAAACGATTGAACGATAACAAGAACGGCTCTCACCAAGTACGACTCGGTTCCCCTCGTTCATACCAAAGAGCCGTTCAAAAGAATCGGCTCGTTCGCGACCGACACATCACTAATCACTACCAAATACAGTAAACGAAAAAGAAAACCATGAGAAAATAAACAATATTTCTTTGTCCAAAAAAACGGAAAGAACAATACCTAACCGAGCTGGGACTGGCCACAGCGACTAATCAGCACTGATGGAAGACACAACTCGTCCCTTACATGGATACTATGTTGTCACTTGAATAAATACATTGCTAACCACTTACCTGAGTTGTCTCCCCTCTTTTGTCAATTTCCCTGAGCCGGTTTGTGACATCAGAGTCCTGCTCCACTGCCTGCTGGACAGGCATGCACCACAGGGCTGACGGTCATACAGCCTCCACCACCACGCCCAAATAACTCCTCAATTGACTTCAATTTGTCCTCACTATCACCCCCTCTATGTTGCTTCTATCTATGTTGACTTGAGAGCGAGGCGGGCGTCTTTGTCCCGCGAGATTTCAATGTCTCATGTAGGCGAGCCTCCAGAGCAAGTCGGACAAAATGACTAACCATCATGCAACGCACTAGCAAGACGGCGATCGCAATCGCGCAGGTCTGTGTCGGTCTCGCTCGTCTCAAACAAGCCTCTTCTGTTACTGTCCTTTCTTCTTAGAGGAAGTACAGAAAAACGTAACTCTAGATTTGTTTTAATGTTTGAGGTGCAATAAACGACACAGCAGCTTTTTGGCATGTTAAAACTATTATTTTCTGCCTCGCTCATGAGAGTAACAGCTGGCGAAATTACAGCCTCGCCTACTGATTTTAATTGAACCATATATCGAGCCGATTTCAAATGTGTGCTCTAAAATGATATTTATAAATGACTATTGTTGAGGTATAACATACAGAGACATGTATAGTGTATGACTCCATGTAATACTCTGTACCATATATTGTACATAAATAAACCAGTGACTGTATTCGCCATGACACAGACAGTCTATGGTTTGGACTCTGAACAGATATGAGGAGCTGTGAGCTCTGAGGGCTAACAGCTAACGGCTGATGTTGTTTTTCTGTGGTTCTCATTGAAGATGACGTCACGGCTCCGCCTACACTGCGTTACTATAGTTACTGCCCCAGTTCCTAAACTGTAATGGGAATGCGCCATAAAGTGAGCCAGTCCTAACGAGGCCTAGCCATACCGAGTGAGGCCGTGTAGTGGAAATGCGCCATTAGTGTCCAGAGCTGAATCAACAGTCAGGCACTTCGTCCCTGCATGTCTAGCCAGGGGAAATGTTGCCTGTGATGTTGATGATGTGGCCAGAGCCAGCTAGGTGGTCAAATGCAGCCTAAGTATTTTTCTTTCATCTGCTAAATATTTGTTCCTTAAAGTTTTATTTTCCCTTTACTGTATTTGATAGTGTGCACATGTTTTTGTTCCCTTAACTGTAACTCTATGTGCTGTGTGTATGTTGCGCTGATGGACTGTGTAGACAAATTAAAGTTTTGTTTCAACAGAATATTTGTCTTTCTGCACTTATTTAGTGCAGAATTCTCTACATACAGAACGCCATAAAAGACTAGTGTGCTTTAGATTGAGCACAGCGTTGTGTATTTGGGTGGACAAAGAATCTGGAACTCTAAATGAGGTGTGTGCCATTTGGTGCAAAAGTTTTGGTGAGTGTTTATGTAGTTTTAGGTGCAGTAAGTAATTCTGCAGGATATAAGAGGTGTTCTGTACTTTGGGTGTGTGGTTTTGTGAATTGTTTTAAGGGTTTTGAGAAAATGATCCATGTGTAAGCAAAATAAACTGTATTACACTTCCATAGAAAACGCACCTGGCAGCAGGTGGGCAGAGGCAGGAGCTCTGGGGCCGTGCTGCCTCCCCCTCCCCTCCGGATGTTTGATGCCCCACTGTTGCACTCTGTCTCCCTCTGTGCCCGGGGGCCGGGGCAGGAACAGACGCAGGCTGTACGGCCACTGAGACGCTGCCTTCAGTGTGCATGGATGGAGGAGGATATGAAAACACTTTCATTCATCTGCTTTCTTTCCAGGTAGAAAATCAGTCACTAAGAATCTTGGCTGAATATAAAGTTTTGAATGAATTCTTCAAGCTACACTTGGCTAAATTCTAGTAAAGCACACAAATCTAGAAGAAACAATACATGCTTTGAACCAACATACCAAATCAGTGTGTTTGTGTTCAGAGAGGTGTAGATGAAGTTGCATTGCAATGAGCTTCTGTTTTTCCAGGATGAGCTGGAAAAGAGAAAGCCTATGGTTAAATATACATCACATTAAATAAGTGATTTTACAACATGACACACACAGTGTTTGTAAGTCATTATTGAACATTTGTAAGGATGCTGGCAGATGACAAGTGACAGCATTGAATGTATAATAATAATAATAATAATAATAATAATATTGGGAGGGATGAAACCCTCTTTAATGGTTCTCTGCTTTTAACCCATCCTAGTACCAGGAGTCTAGTACTAGGAGCAGCTATTGCACAGCGCCCGGGGAGCAATGGGAGGGAGGGGGGAAGGGGGTTGTCCGGTGCCTTGCTCAAGGGCACCACGGCAGGGCAGGAGGTGAACTGGGACCTCTCCAAGTAGCAGTCCACACTCCATTTTTAGGTCTGGTCGGGGACTTGAACCGGCAACCCTACGGCTCACAGCCCAATCCCCTAGTGACTGAGCCACTGCCGATAAAAGTGGCTAATACGTGACATGTAATGTGTATGACAAACATTAGAGCTGTGTTTGCCCTGTAACGGACTCTCAGTTATAGCCTAAAGAGACAACACTCCTTTTATTTGGTTTTCATGTGTCATTAGGATAAAAGCTTTATAGAAACACCCACAAAATATATAGAGGAAATATTCCAACATCCATAATAGCTTCAACACATTTTGATAATCATCAAGGAGACATACAATCAGTTTTCTGAAACATTTAGAGTAGATTAGTAATACTCAATATCAATTTAATTTCCTAGGATATGAATCTATATCTGTGTCGTTTCAGACCTTCTAGGCTTGTCTAGTTCCCACCTGGCTCTCAATGCACTGGACGACGTCTTGCTGGAGCTTCCACTGAGCGATGCTCCTGTCACCAGGACTGTGTTCAGAGTGGAGGTGCCTGGAACACCAAACAGGACAGAGCTTACCTTCCAGCTTATTTGGGAATTAAACAGATATTGGGATGATGTTCTTTCCTCCAGTGATTTGTGTATCTAGCCCCAACACACATCAACTCAATTACCAAATGATGAACGAGAGCAAGTGCCATGACAAACTTAATGTGCTTCAAAACAACACAACAAGAGGGCATGGTACTGCCTGGCAGATGTATTGTACTCTAGGTAAGATGGAATAACATGTGCTGAACAAATATTTTAAAGAGTCAAACATTGTTTGATATTGCTAGGTTATTTTCACATTACATTACTAAAATCAACTGAAGAGGATATGTACCTCCTGATCATTTTCCAAAAAGACCATACCAATTCAAAGACAAGTGTACTGCTACTGTAGGATTCAGCAGTCTACTTACTTTAAGAAAGAGGGGAAATCCTCAGACAGCACATCACAGCCGGGCCAGCGGCAGAGCCCCCCCACAGACAGAGCAGTGGTCCTGCCTGAGATGCTGGTGTGAACAGAAATATCTCAGTGATACCATTTCTGAACCAATGAAATAACGGCAGTGCTTTCAGGCTGAAAGTGCAGTACAAGGAAAGACACCATTCGGTGGACATTTGAGAAAGTCACCCATCATGAATCCTGGCCTCCATGGAGTTCTGAACTTGAACATCTGGGAGGAAGTGATGATTCTGCCTGGGAGAGGAAGAGCCCATATGTGGTGAGGAAGACTGGGGAAGAGAGTCTGCATCCACCTCTTCCTTGCAAATGAAGACGACTGCATTCTTTTCTGGATGCACACAAATATAGTATTGATGTAGGCATTTGATCTAAATTGTACATGAATAGCATCAAGCTCCAAGTTGCAAGAAAGAATGTCTCATGTCCAGTTGCATAATTTGTATTAAGGCTAATTGTTTGTGCATACTGAAAGTAATACTGAATATAACAATAGAGTAGCTAAAAAAAACATTAGCACACTTGAATGAAGGGTTATATCAGATGAATATGTTGTGGTGCTCAGGACTCTGAGCTTTGTGCGTACCGTGGGGTTGACTGGAAGTGGTTTGGGAAACCTGGCGCAGCACTGATGGTCTCTGCTGTTTCTGCCTTATGTCTTCCATACTGCTCCAAGACTGGGAGAAAAAACACCAATATGATGTGGATGATGTGACAGATAAAACAACATGTAGTCATTTGTAACCATCACAAGCTCTACTAACTTTAACTTGACTCATGTCAGCCTGATGAATTCCTCCTGAGGGTCAGGAACGGGGGCGTTCCTATTAATGCATACTAAATTCCATTTTTTTTTAAACGGGCTGGCCCTGGCTGTAGTGAAGCGCTGCAAGTCTTTGACAATAAACTTGTCATGTGACACTCCCATGTCTGTTTCTGTGTTATTCTCCCCCCATTGGACATGGGAGGCTGCACTTAGTACAGAGCATAGACATAAACATAGATATTGAGGGACAACAGTGTAATGCATAGTTAGATAAAAACAGACACCCCAACTATTTCATTTGTTGTTATTTACATTTATTTACAATTACATGTCCACCTAACTTCATTACTCGTGCACTGAATTAATCCTATCTGCTGATATTTAGTTTGTGTGCTGTTATACAGTTTAACCTGTAGATGGCGTGCTGCACTTACATTGGCTTGAGGTCTGACTTTCTGGTTTGGGTTAAGAGCGAAGAAGTCAAGGGATGGCCAGAACATTCCATATTCTAAAGTGTATGACTTCCTGTCATTGTTCTCGTCCTCAGATCCTGATTCTGAGACCAGTAACATTTTGGGGGATCGTCTGGGATAAAGCTTCGCCAGCAGGAGAGTTGCTGATCCCTAAACCACAAGCAGCAATGAACCTGAACTGTTATAATATTCTTTTTGCATTAATTAATGCTCACTAATTATTTAAAGTATTTATTTCCTTAATGTATGTATTATGTGGAGTCAATATGTGTTTATCTCAAAATAATGCAACCAGCTTTAGCCAATCAGCATGCAGCATTCACTGCAGCCATGTACAAGTCTGTAGTGGTTCAAAACATTTCCTGCTGCAGGCCTTCTGACACAGAGGCTGTGGTTGCAGGTGCACTGACACACACACACACACACACACACACACACACACACACACACACACAGAGCACCACCACAGCAGTCGACAGAATGAGTGAGAGGAAGCTGCTCCACTTTAGTGCAGCACAGTGACGTGTTCCTGTAACCACCTGTCGAAGATGCCTGGAGGCTATTTCCAAATCAGATGGTATCTTTCCTGGAAAAGTGTTATACTCAGCTCTCAGTTCCACCAAGCCGTCATATTCTTCATTCTTAAATTGATACTCCAGCTTTTAAACATCAAGCACTCTCACACTTTGTTGTATGAATACATGTGTGCAGTCAGCTTTACTGCAGTTCCTTTTGATTTGAATAATGACTTGAAATCAGGACTTTTTAATAGAAACGTATCAAACATATTTTGCAGTGTAATTCACTCTTTATTGTCTTTCACTGAGTAGTTCAAACCACTAATGGCCCACCTTAACGGTTACAGTGGACACAGCAGTGTATTTAAAGGAATACTGAAACATTTGATTTGAACCGTGGTGGAATAAGTATTGAGATAGTTTACCTTGTAAAAGTGGCTCTACCACACGGTCAAATGTTAAACACATAATGCAGGTTCAAAGCTGCTGCCACATGTAAGAAAGAGAGCTGCTAGGACAGCCCTGGTCACTTCTGCCTCCAAATGAAGTTTGTCTGGGGCTGCAAAACATATTTCATAATGGAGCTTATTTAAGGTTGTTATACATAATTATACTTTGTTAAAAAGACGGTTCGAATCTCAACCGGCCGAACATTCAAGCAAAGTCCTCCCCTCTGTCTGGCCCTTTCAACTCTACACATCTCTAATAACGGCCCTTTCTGGCCTGAAGAATACCTTTAAAAAACCATGTTTAACATGTATTAACTTGTAGATCAAAAATAAAGGAAAACGCTCGACGTCCAATGCTATTTCCCCCATGTACTGTAAAGGTCCCCTATTATACTGTTTTTATCAATATACTACAGGTCTCAGAAAAAACATGTCTCTGAAGTGTTGAAACACCAAACAGATCATTGCAGCATTACCCATAATCCCCTCTGTTTCAGCCCTGTTACCAAAGTGCTGATTATTGTCTGTTACTTTAGATGAAAATAAGGAGCCCCTCCCCACGCCCCTCTGAGAGACATTTGGTTAAAAATAACTCAAAGGTGATAGGGGGGGGGGGGGTTACCTTGGTTGGGGATTGGCTAATGGTTACACAAACCAAAAAATCGTTATGACATCATTAACATTAAGTGGCCAAAATCTGTTCAGCTCATTTTCAGACAGGTTTTTTTTTATATAAATGGATCAGGACAAAAAGAGAGAGAATCTTTGTTCCTGAAACTTTCAGAGTCTCTTTCCACAGAGGGGACACATGTTGATGTAGAAGAGACATGAAGAAGAGGGGACACA
>CALSBZ010040055.1:22673-46096 GCA_943591055.1 Gobionotothen gibberifrons | reverse complement strand
CACATGTTGATGTAGAAGAGACATGAAGAAGAGGGGACACATGTTGACATATAACAGATATGAAAAAGTGGATTTTGCATAATAGGTGACCTTTAATGTAAGAAGCAGCAAATGATGTGTGCTTGTTCTGGAATGTCTTTCAAAATTGAATTTTTTGTGGTTTGCTAATTTCTCAAGACATATCTGTAAACTCCTTTCAATTCACTGTTTCATGATGTGACAGTCAAGAGTGGATTGGGTTGATGAAGCAGTTTAAGGTTAGTGGAGCAGCATCACCATGGTCCCAATAATAAGCACGTGGCTAAGGTACCTATTCTATTCTTAAATCAATTATTCTTCCACTTCTTACATCTCATTGGAAGAACTTAAGCAATGACTGTAGCAATGAAATAATGAATACATGTAAGTGTTACCTGAGGCCTTTTATTCCTCATGTACACCTGGTACTTCATCCTTGGCGTCTCTTCTCCCATATTTTAAACTCTATTTTAACTCTTGTTATGTAATGAATGCATTTAAAGCTTCAGTTCATATGAAAGGTTACTACATGACATATCTCTCCATGAAGCAGGTCAGAAGTTATAATGTAAAGTGTTAGAGCGGGGTCCTTTCTTTCATCTAGCTGACTGTCACATCAGAGATTTCTCTAAGGCTGCACGTTGTGTGCATCTTTGCAAAAAACAAACAGGCGACATCACAGGAGTTGTGCAAATGCACACCCACAGAAACAGGAATTCAGAAGAAAGTGAGAGGGCTCAGCATGTTTGTGGCTTCTCACTCACATCTCATTATGGCTTCCCTTCCTGACTTTATCTCTCCTACAAGAGCCAAATCAAAGTGAGGAGAGCTTTAGTCACAACACGACACTCGAAATGATTTGATGTAATGGTTGATATTTGGCTGGTATCTCTGTGAGTCACCATGTGTTGGCCACAAAGGGTTTGAAGAAGTATTTCCTGTAGGATATTGAAATCAGCCACATTACAGTGTGGAAACTTGCAGGCGCCTCATACAGCCACTGTGTGGGTTTATTACTCATAGTTCTAATTCAAGTCATACATCCTAATACATTGATCCTTGATATAGGTACATGTATGTAGGAGACTCTTATATTCAAATCTGCGATCTTTGATCTAAATGAACCCAGCCAACTGTTTGAGCGATAAATGAAACAAAGCTTTGTTGTCCCGTAGCCTTTAATGCATCCTGTAACCTCCCCCTTTCCAGTCTGTCTGCTAAAGGCAAACATGTATATAAATAAACATGATAAACACATTAGCGCATTTAACAACAAAGACAAAGACTATCACACATCTATGTGCAATATATACCACTTCATAATAATAATTATTACTGGCTGGCTGCTATTTCGTAGTTAGACAATTTAACTACTGTAATACATCTCTAATAACAGTGCAATATACCTGCACTTTTGCTACTGTTACCTGGCTGCTATCGCACTACTTTATTCATGCTACACTTGTTTATTTTAAATACTGTTACTGGTATTTTTTCTTGTCCACCTGGATGTGTATTTTTGTCAATTGGAATTTGTGTAATTTCAATTTTTATCTTTAATATTTTATGCATACCTCCTTATTAATATTTAGCTATTTTTGGCTCTTTACTTTTGCTGTAACAATGTCAATTTCCCCTCTGTGGGACAAATAAAGGAATTCTGATTCTGATACTGATGATTGTGTTCAGGAATTGGAAAATCGGTTTGACTGACATTTCCCTGATTAGCTTGAGACCAACCCGACGCTTGTGATCTCATTGGTTTTTAGTTCGCAGTGAAACTCACACAAATGCAATGAACAGCAATGGGTTTAAAGTAAGTCAACTTACTTTACTGCTACTGAATATGTCAAGAGACAGTGCATCAGTATATATATCCAGGTGGCTCCACATTCAATGACATGTTTTATATATTTGCATAGGTAGAGGAAATACTGAGATCTTGTACTTGAGTGAAAGTAAAAGTACCAGTGTAGGAGAGTAGGAATACTCTGTTACAGTAAAAGTCCTGCATTCAAAATGTTCCTCAAGTAAAAGTAGAAAAGTATTCTCATCAAAATATAGTGAAAGTAGCGACAGTGAAAGTAGTCGTTGTGCAGATTGGTCCATTTCAGAATAATATATATGATATGTTTTATAATGATTGATCATGAAAGTGTTCTCAAAGCTGGTAAAGGTGCAGCTAGTTTGAAGGACTTTGTAGACTGCAGGGTAGCTTGTGGATTTACTCCAGGTGGAACTAAAGTCTGATTTAACACTTGGTTAGATTGTACTGGAGTAAACGTACAAACCAAAAATGGTAATACTCGAGTGAAATTACCTCAAAATTGTACTTAAGTACAGTGCTTGAGTAAATGTACTTAGTTACTTCCCACCTCTGTATACTTCAAACATCATCATCATGTTTCCTGTGTTAAGCACAACTAATGTTTGTGTGGGACATGGAGGCATTAAACATGTCAGTTTTTAAAATACTGATGTATTTTTTAAATATTATGGTCACATGATCTGTGAACTGTGAATCAGTTATATTAAAATGTGGGCTTTTAAAGAGTTTCATGGAAGTTTAAATGTATATACCGCACTTATCATAGCACTGCCTGTTTTGTAAATGATGAATCTGTACTGAGAATTTAATTGAATGATATATAATATAATAATATATATAATATAAGATTGTAATATGTTGGTAGTTATGGTATGAGACAGCAAAAGGAAAACCCTTGCACTCCATACACCAGTTCATATTTCAGTGCCAATATGGGGACCAGTTCAACCAAAGAGGGATCTTTCCTTGATCTTTTGAATCGGTTCTGGTCCATATTTATCAAGTGATTGTCAAAAAAACCTCATTCTGAGTAAATGTGTCTCTTTTATCTCTCTTAGACTCCTAGGAGACAGTGTCTGTCTATTTAAAGACATCAGAGGCGAATTTCAGTGGAGGAGCCTGAGCTCGTACAGTTTCATTGCATTATATTACATTACTGTTCTATTTTATGTTATTTTACCAAAGCTAACTTACATGTAAAAACCCTACAGCCAATGGGCGTATTCACACCCTCTGCCACAATTCTCATATAATGATTTATTATATGCATATCATACAATGATAGATAATATTTCACTGCTAATGGACTGAACTCAAATTTGACCATAAAACCCTTAACACCTTTAAGTCTTTTCCACGTTCATTCAAAGATTTTTTTTAAAGAAAGAAGCTTTGTTATTGCTGTTAATATCCACTATATGAAATATTTAGGCATGTATCAACTGTTCTAAACACATTCTCTAGCCCTGCACATATTTCATTTATTTCCTTTCACTCTGTCACGAGCTCGTCAGATGATTTGAGGTTTGCTGTAAAACAGTAAGGTTGGAGCTTACCGTATCTCATGCAGAAGCTCCTCTTGACTCTGTCTTCTTTTTCTCAGTTTCTTCGAGGGAGATACTGTGAAATAATTTAGAGGGGGGGGTTATTCCACAGGAAATATGGTATTGTGTTTTTTTGGCAACTGAAAGCTTGAGAAAAAGTAAAACAGACAGACCTCGTTGTTAGACGCCTGCACGGCTGTGCTATTCAGGTTTGAAACAAAACAAAAGTTAGAAAAGAGAAAAACAATAAAAGAAAGAAATAGGTGTACTTCACGATCACAAATAAAACATCATGTGTGCATTTTTGGAAAGTTTGAAAAAGTGAAGTTGTAGTTTCAGTTGAACTGTTTGAAAAAATATGTTTATCATCTTACTATAATAATTGTTTAGGTTCACACTCAGCCGGCCTCAGTCTCCGAGCAGGAGGCCCGACCTCTCAGTATTTGTACCTCAGAGGGAGAGGAGGAAAGGTGAGGCACGGAGCTCTCAGCAAATCACAGCACAATAACAGAGTGCATCGAAAACTGTACACTTTCCAAACGCGCTCTGACAACCTGAGAACATATGGAAAGTATGCTGTTTTACACCAGAGCAAAGTTAACAAACAAGCCATCAGTGCCAACGTTGACACAGCCCTCACTCAATAACACCTTTACCATAAGTTCAGCCTGCTAATGTTCAAACGTATTTCATCAACACATGATGACTTCAGCATGCATGCATCAGAAATACATGAATCCTTACACAACATTCCATCATTTTAAGCATTGGTACGCACATTGGTACACAGATGCAACTTTTTGCATTTATTTCCATTTGAATCAGTCAATAGTAGCGTCTCCATTTAAAGTATAGGGAAAGATGTTGGTCTTAAAATGTATATGTAATAAATAAATATATATGATTGATATAGATGTATATATATATATAAATGCATATATACATTTAAATATATATTTGATATAAACAAAAATAATAAAACTATTATATATATGTATTTATGTATATTATATGAGGAGTTCTTTTCCAAAACGCTATATATCCATTTTAATAGTTTTCAGGAAAATGACATTTTTTACCTAGACCCACACATTTTGTTAATATAACATTTATATATACATATAGGATATATAGCGATTTGGCATGAAACGTTGATAGAGCAGTGAATAGGTTCAGTACACAGCAAAATGGCACAACAAACTCAATTTTCAATTTGGCTTTTATAGCGTTTTGGAAAAGAACTCCTCATATTTATATGTATGTATGTATGTATATTATGTATTACATTAAGATCCATAGCAGTAAGTTACTTTGCAAGTATTCCTATTACTTTGTTTCAAAATATAATGTCTGAAGTTATAAAGAATAATAAACTACTAGGTCTATGTAACATTCTCAAATCAAAGCTATTATTGTTACAAAATGAATCTGAGCATTTTCAGCGAGCTTTAAAGTGAGAAATGAAAATGAATGTTATTTACAATGAACATTTAAATTCAAATTGAACACTGTATTTTATTTAATTACTTTATTAGATCACTACTTTATGTTATGCACGTATGTTTAACAGGCTAAATGGAATCCTTGATTATCCTCCTGTGGCAACTTTCTCATGTAAAAAACATTACAATAATGTATTCAATATATATATATATTTGTTCTGCAAGTACATTCTATTTGAAATTAATGCTAGCTTTTTTCTAAAGCACAAATGTTCCTCCTGATGGCCGTTATCTACCTTCCATTTATTTCAAGCTGACTGTGAGGCCATTGATACTGAAGGCGTGTTTCAACCAGTCATTGGCAGTAATACAGAATTCACTTTTTAAATACATTTGAAGTAATGTGTTTTGCTGAAGTTGTGATGATTTGTCGATCATATGCGATGTGGACATGTCCTGGAAACAGTGCATCATGTTGTTGCAGCCGGTGTGAACGGCGTTCTCGTGTGAAGATCCGCGAATGCTCTGATGATCGTACTTTCGGATTCTGCAACTTCAGCACGGGCATCAATTTCGCTGCTATTCCGCTGATGAGTTTGGGAGTATGATTCAGAGTGAAAATGATATTGTCGATATGCTGATGATTCACTCCTTCCCTGACAATGTGTTAGATGTGAGGGCTGTGGGTGAGTGTTTCATTAGAGGACAAACTCTGCCAGGGCCACTGACATTACAATTTAAATTCAGAATTTCAAAGAAAACTGTCTTTTTGTCAACTTTCTATTTACAGTATAATTCTTATCAGAAGAGTTAAATATGTTAAAAGCTTTACTCTTCTATGGAATGACCTGACTGAAGTCAGTGAATATAAAAAGTCTGAACTCGCAGTAGAACTACTCTTGTTTCTAAATGTAGAATTTATTTTTCTTAACACACCTCAACATGTGTGATGTGATGCTGGCATAATACACGTGTTCCCTAATCGGTCCTTATATCAAGCTAGTTTTACCTAATGCAGTCTAACTCCACAATACAACTGCAAACAACCCTTCCATCATGGAGGTCCTCATGATCAGTTTGTGTTGACAATGTTTGAGAGGTTTTGATCCAACTGTATCACATGTTTGAGACCCCCATTGACAATAAATCATAAGTAAGAGCACACAAAATAACTTACAGCCCTTTCAAACCTAAATGACGTAAAACTGGTCCTATTTTTCACAGAGAACTTTATAGTAGTGGGGGTTTTCTGTTTAATCCAGTCAAGTGTAGATGCGGGGGGAAGGTGCTGAATATGTAACCACAGCTGTCAGCAATGGGACTTTCCAAGAGATATTGAACAGTGCTTTTTGAACATGCGTGACACCTAATAGAAGGTCTCAAACAATGTGAGCAGTTATTTCTAATAGGAATCATAACTCAAACAAGGACATTTCCATGTATGTGCAGATGATACAATCCAGTCTGGCTGTTTCATAACATTCTTCATACTCCCCTGCAGAACCCACAACATGTATACAGAATGCTAACCAAGGCTTAACGAACACATTCTTTTATTTGACATCTTCCTACCAATTGTAAACATAATGGTAGATCAACTGAAACTGTTCAGTCTTAGCTATCTGAATATTTGGTTGGATAGGTACAGGACTTTTAAACCTCATACAGGAAAACCATTGTGCAATTGAGCGTATGGAGATATCCTGAATACCACTGTGGCCTGTGTGTTACTGCAGGGGATAAATACGCCACTCCTCACTGCACTATATTACAAAGTAGCACCTAGAGGAGATCTATAAATGATTTTGTTTCTTTGTGTCTCATGTTTTATATTTTAACAACATACCACCGTTGATCAGAACAGTTATAAGTACTGACTTCATGCCACCACAGCTCTAGAATTATTATTACGTCAGTGTAGGAATTCACTCACATTTCCGATGATTAGATTTATTAAAGAAAACCTTGACAATAAAATGTGGCATTTCACTCAAAAAGCTAAAAGCCCCCTCTCCTTGTGATTTGAACTTTGGTAAAACTTCAATGAAATATGAGTTTGCCACGCTTTCTATAAAGTATTTGTTCGAGATGTTTTGAATAAAGAATGCCTCTTTTTAGTTGGAAACTCCTCAGAAATATGATTGTGTGGTGTCAGAACCAGTTGTTCTTTGTAAACCCATCATCTCAGTCATTTTCAGAGTCAACAACCTGAAATGGTACACAAATACATTTGTGGAGAGGAAACATTAACAGCAGTAAGCGGGGGGGAAGCCCAGTAGCATGCTCAGTGACATTCTGACAGGTGTAAACAGCCTGCTGTCAAAGGTCATCTCAGCCTTAAGAGTGCCAGCGAGGCACGACAGAAGCCTGAGTCCTTTCAAAACTCCACTTCAGAACGTTTTCAAATTATTTTTAAGCTCATGGGGTGACATTCATTCATAGGACATTATCAGGTGGTGCTGTACTTTATGTGCACCTCTTTTTGCTGTATGTGAAATGTTATGCATATATTACAAAGCTACAAAGTTATTGTATGAACATCAAATACAGCTGAAGCCTGTTGAACACAAATATCAAATTTGATGGAGTGTTTTTAGTTGTGTTTGTTTTTTTAATCCATTCATTCTTCTTCGAATATTTTCCAATTTATTTAGCTCGGTTTTGAAAGCCAAACTTCTGATGCAGAGAATGAAAGTGAAGCTGGATTCTCTCTTTGAACACACAATCCGGTCCTGACTAACAAAATGCAAAACACAATGTAAATGCTTATTAATAAGCAATGCAATATGTGTGTATTTTACAGAGCCGTGCTGAGCAGGATTACAACCAATTTGTTAATGAGGTCCACATTTCTTTTGATTGCTTTGATTTTACGACAAAGTGCGGTAATTCAGAAGTTCGAACATACAGTCAGTGAATGGTGATAAAAAAAAAAAACTAAAGTGTATGTAACTATAACTAAGACTATACTGCATGATGTAACACAGTGAATGAGTAACAACTTCAGTGCGTGCAAAGAAGTTATGCAAATCGTGTTTTCATTGTGATGACAGGTCTGGAAACAAAGAAAAAGCAAAGTGTGAAACGGTTTCATGTTTTACTTTTCAATCACATAGTCAGCATGTCAGAAGTCAAGGAATCTATAAAGATATGGTTATTGAAAACATTTTTTCTTCAAAGAATAAAGTGATTCACAGTTTAGTCCACATTATCTGTCCCCATCAAGCACCTCTTTTCACACTGCATTGCACACATTTACATACCTTTTCATTTCCCAACATTAGCGCTTATTTGGTTTCCTTGATGACCTTAACAGTGTGAAAGACTTGTGCCAGGTTATAATAATGATAATAATAAACTGTATTTACAAAGCACCTTTCAAACAAGGTCACCTATCATGCAAAGAAAAAGGCACTTTTCTATGTCTTTTATACATAAGTATGTGTCCCCGGTGTGTAAGGAGACTCACAAAGTGTCAGAAAATAAAACCCTCTCTCTTTTCCTCCTTACCCACATCTCTAAAAATGGGGCTCCATTGTACCCCCTTTTTTCTTGATGTCATTACTAAAATGTCTTCCGAGCGTCTTGCTTCAGAAGCGAGGCAAGAATACTTCCTGGCATTCGGAAAACAAAGAGTGGAACAGGCGAGCAAGTGTGCAGGTGTGCGTCATATGAGAGGCCCCGCCTTACATTTTCCGCCACAGATTTGGGGAAATTGGTCCGTGCGCAAAGCATTGTGGGGATTTTAAGATCGCGGAGTCTACACATGCGCAGCCTCGAAACTTCTCCAAACGAAGTACGCCGGGCTCAGTAGATTTCCAAGTATGCTGGACATTGGAACAGTACTTCGGCGGCACTCAATGACGTAGTATGCTTGAAATAGTTGCTCTGGAGCAGCTTCACTCGCGATTGAGAAACACCCACAGTCACACACCAGCCCTGCAGTTAAAAGCAGAGAAGGGAGGGGGAAGACAGAAGAAAACACAAAAAAAGCACACAACAAAACCAAAACTAAACAGAATCATCACACTTTGAAGAGTTTACGTGTCTGAAAAACGATGGTTGTTAACAAGTGGCTGAATAGGACTACAGAAGTTGTGGAGGACGTTGTACGTCATCAGAATCATCACACTACCCCCCCCTCAACGGACGCCTCCTGGCGTCCTACCAGGCCTGTCCGGGTACCTAACATAGAAGTCCCTAAGGAGATCATGGTCCAAAATAAGGGAGCAGGAGATCCACGAACGCTCCTCTAGCCCGCTCCTCTAGCCCGCTCCTCTAGCCCGTACCTCTCCCAATCCACCAAGTACTGGAACCCCCGGCCTCGCCTTCGCACATCCAACAACCGCTGGACGGTGAAAGCAGGGTGATTGTCAATGATCCAAGGGGGAGGAGGGGGCTCGGCCAGACCTTCTGGCTGGGCTGGTAGTCCGGGGCTGGAGTGCGATGGCGGTCTGCAAGTCTTTGGTTCCAAGCAGCAGTGCGAGTGAGAGCTGCCCGGGCTTCACGCCAGACTCTGCGGGCACGCCGAAGATGCCCCTGCACTGAGGGAACTGCAACATCCCTCTCCTGGGTGGTTAAGAGACGGGGTTGGAACCCAACAGAAGCCATGAACGGGGACAGACCTGTGGCGGTGCAAACCAGGGAGTTGTGGGCATATTCAACCCAAGGCAGGTGGGAGGCCCAGGAAACTGGATGGCGAGAAGAGACACAGCGAAGGTAATTTAGGTAGGGGAATGAAGTGTACGGCCTTGGAAAAGCAGTCAACAATAGTCAGGTTAACAGTATTACCTTCCGATGGGGGAAGACCCGTCACAAAGTCCATGGCGATGTGAGACCAAGGCCGATGAGGAATGGGAAGAGGGCGGAGAAGGCCAGCGGGGGTGCAGTGGGATGCCTTACTGCGGGCGCAGACGGCGACATACTCCTTGGTGTCAGTGGACATGGAGGGCTACCAGAAGCGTTGCTGGAGGAGGCCTAGAGTCTGAAGTGCTCCTGGATGGCAAGCTATCTTAGCATCATGTCCCCACTGGAGCACTGAAGATCTGGCGTGCGGTGGAACGAACAGCCAATCCGGTGGACAATCCTCAGGAGCTGGATGGTCCTCTTGTGCCTCCTGGACCACCCTCTCAACCTCCCACCTGGCTGCTCCCACCACACATGAGGATGGGAGAATGGTCCCCTCGGCGCGAACTGACATGACAGGGCGCCTGGCTTGACGTTCCGTGAGCCTGGCCGATAGGTGAGGGTGAAGCTGAACCGGCCCAGGAAAAGAGCCCACCGAGCCTGGCAAGAGTTGAGCCTGCGAGTAGAACGGAGATAAGATAAGTTTCTGTGGTCAGTCCATACCAAAAACGGGTGAGTTGTGCCCTCCAGCCAGTGCCTCCTGCAGGGCTAAGACTACTGCCAGCAGCTCCTGGTTGCCCACATCATAGTTCCTTTCTGCCGGGGAGAGTCGGCGGGGAAAGAAGGCACAGGGATGCAACTTCTGGTCGGAGGCTGAGCGCTGGGAGAGGACTGCCCCGACACCAGTGTCGGAGGCGTCCACTTCGACCACGAAAGGGGCTGAAGGATCAGGGTGAGATAACACAGGAGCAGAGGAAAACAAACACTTCAACATAGCAAAAGCAAAAGCAGCTGCAGATGACCACACAAAGGGAACTTTAACTGAGGTGAGCTTGGTGAGTGGGGCGGCTGCTTGACTATAGTCACGAATAAACATGCGGGAAAAGTTGGCAAAACCAAGGAACCTTTGGAGTTGCTTTCTCGTTGTAGGAGTGGGCCATTCGGCCACTGCCTTGACTTTGGCAGGGTCGGCTTTGACCTGCCCTTTCTCCACCACAAAACCCAGGAATGAAACATGAAATTCACACTTCTCAGCCTTCACATAAAGTCTGTTCTCCAGCAGTGTTCTTGGGGATCACGAGAGAAAATGAGGATATCATCAAGATACACAAAGACAAATCTGTTTAGCATATCACGAAGGACATCGTTAATGAGTGCCTGAAACACAGCAGGGGCGTTAGTTAACCCAAAAGGCATAACAAGATATTCAAAATGTCCCAGGGGAGTCTTAAACGCAGTCTTCCACTCGTCTCCCTCCTTTATCCTTACTAGGTGGTAGGCATTTCGGAGGTCCAACTTTGAGAAGTTGGTGGCTTGATGGAGGGGACCAAAAGCTGAGTCTATGAGAGGGAGAGGATATTTATTCTTCACTGTGATGTCATTCAAGCCCCTGAAATCAATACAGGGGCGTAATGTCTTATCCTTCTTGTCAACAAAAAAGAAGCCCGCCCCCAATGGAGAGCGAGAAGGTCGAATGAGACCAGTAGCCACAGAGTCGGTGATATATCAAATCAAATCAAGTTTTATTTATATAGCACATTTATAAGCGATTTTTGGTCGAGCCAAAGTGCTGTACATAATAAAAATAGCCTACAGTAGGGACACTTTGCAGCAAATACAACAGCACAGATTGTTCAGAGTATCAATATGAGAAAAACTACACCCTCTGTACTTAGACCCTCACATCGTACAAGGAAAAACTTCCGCGCAAAACCCAGTTTTAAAGGGGATAAAAAATGGGAGAAACCTCAGGGAGAGCAACAGAGGAGGGATCCCTCTCCCAGGACGGACAGACGTGCAAGAAATGCGGTGTGTAAATCGAAGAGATAATACATTTTACAGCCTATAGACCGAGTGTTTAGGAAATGCGTGTGTCTGTAATAAGAAGATGAATCCACGAAGATGTCAGCCACAATCCTGTAGAAGCCATCAGGGAAGCAGCACGACACGACCCAGGCAGGACTTCAGCGATAGGTTCAACCACAACCCGAAAGTCCAAGACTTAGTCCAGAGCTCAGTAGAGGATCAAGGGCACAGGACTACTGCAAGACGATCAGCCTCGACTCCGGAACCCGGCATAGATATAGATAAGAAGAAAAAAAACAAGAAAAAGAGATTTGGCTGGGTTCATCTGAAACAAGAGAATACACAGACACAGACAGAGAGGGAAAAGGTCATTGGATAAAAGTTATTCTTGATAACCCTCAAGAAAGATCTCCTGAACCTCCCCACGCAATCTATCAAGTCTGACCCCTCAAGTGTACAAGTGAATTTAGAATAGTTTTTCTTCTCTGATAAGAAGATATAAGTCTCCATGGCCTCCCTCTCAGGCTTGGAGATACTACACTGAACAAAAATATAAACGCAACACTTTTGTTTTTGCTCCCATTTTTCATGAGATGAACTCAAAGATCTAAAACATTTTCTATATACACAAAAGTGTCTAAGTGTGAGTGTGCGTGTGTGGAGCTTGTCCCAATAGAATCTGTGAAGGACCTTAGATGATAAGGGGATCTAAAATGGTTAATTTAAAAGTGATTCCAGTTATATTAGTAAAATCCATGCATAAAAAACATTTAAAAGTGTAAGTGCAGTTAAAACACAAGTGCAATAATCAAGATAAAAATAATAATATTAATTTAAAAAGTAAAAGGAGTGTTAAAATTAACTATTAATAATAAGATAAAGGAAGGCACGCCGGGTTAGTAAAATCGTATAAAATGAACTGGATGTCACTGGAAAATAAAAACCACTAAGATCAAGGTTGGGTAAGTTTAAAAGATTCCAAAGGGCAGGTGTTTGTTGGCTCTGTTTATTTAAAAGCGTAGTGGGTGAAGGGTTTCTCTCTGCGGGTGGTTTTCTGGCCTCCAGGTAATAAAATAAATACAAATAAATAAGTATAAATAAACAAATAAAAGCGTCACTCCTCATGTGGCTTTGATTATAATAAGATAAGAACATGCACATATTATATACATTAAAATGATAAGTAATATAAACACCATTAAGATAAATAAGATAGTACTAAAAACATGCGTTAAAACTGTAGCACACAATAAAAAAAGTCCAGATGAGGAGGATCTATAAATAATTAATAAATAAATCTAAGTGCTAAAATACGTGGAGGGCGGATTAAAACAGGCTGACACACCCGCAGAGAAGGGAATTAAAATCACCCATCTGTAGGGGAGAGAGAAACTGGGGGAGAGGAGATCATACAGGTTATTAAAGTTATTAAAACATGTTTGAGTGGTAGAAGGTGGACCCATCAATTGTATTTTTCAATTAGTCCGCCCGGGTCAATGGTGCCCACGCGATGGATCCACCTCCGCTCTGCCGCTCGCCTCTGACCCGTGCTCCAGCCGCTGCTGCTCTCCAGGCCCATAGACTGTACATTCTGGAGGCCATGGAGTTTAAAATGGTTATATAAAACACTCGTGCCGTCCCCGTCTCTAATTCTATATTGATGTTGTTTAATTCTGAGGCTGATCTCGTTGTGCGTTTCCCCCACATAGAGTCTCTGGCAGGCCTTGCACCTAATTGCATAAATAACGTTTTTTGTGTTAGGTGTCAAGACCTGCCGTACATTACTCCCCTCTCGAGAGAAGGGATTGAAAATGTGGGGGAGGCGAACGAAACCAACCTCAGAGACTCGAGGCGCCTCCCTAGTTTTGATGGTTTTATCTAGTTTGGTATGGACCAGGAGGTCCTGGAGATTTTTATTCCGTCGGTAGGCAGAGATCAGCCGGCACGGCCGCAGTGCGTCACAGTCCCCCCTGGCCCCCTCAAAATTGGCCTTTAGTTCACCTAAGAGGTTGGTCAGGCTCCCTGAATAGGTTGTGATGAGGGGTACCAGGGTTAGGATTAGGGTAATGTTGTGAATCGAGTGGCCTGTGTTCGTCGTCCATAACATACGCCTGCCCATACCATAACCCCACCACCACCATGGGCCACTCGAGGCGTACACTACTGGGCGCAGCCTCCTGACCCCCTGTAAAAACCGCAACATCAGTGGATGAGAAAAGGCTGACCTGCCGTTGAATCCATCATGACAGGACGAGATGGCTGCTGCATACACTTTACAGTAGAATGAGCAAGTCCTCTGTCCACCAATAACTGTAAAAAGGACAAAATAGAGCCCAACTCACAATATAGGGGCTCTATTTTCCACTCCTCACACCATCGCTGGAATCCCAGCCACTTCGGCCTGTAACAGGCTGTGGTGGATCCAGCTCTAGCTGCCTGGATAGACTGAATAACGCTGTCAGACAATCCACCCCGTCTCAGCCTGTCCCTCTGGAGCCAAGCCTAGAGAGGACGGCCCGAGTGGGTAACGCCCCGATTGCACCTGCCTCTTGAGACATCGCCCCCCTAGAACTGGGGGATTGCCCAGGGCTGGCCCACATTCATCTGTGTCAGCTCTGAGTACCACGGAGCCCCGACGCGATCCGGCGCTACCAGAATGACTGCCAGACGTTCTCGCCTCACTCTCCCCAGGAGAGGGAGAATGAGACGCAGTGGTGGAAAGGCGTATAGCAGCTTCCTTGGCCATGGCTCGTGTGCAAACGCGTCCACCCCTAAAGGCGGGTCGTCGCTCAGGGCCATGGAGAACCACAGGGCACAGTGGCTGTTGCGCCGGCTGGCGAACAGATCCACTTCCGCTCTCCCGAACTGGGCCCAGATCTGCTTCACCACCTCTGGGTGAAGCGTCCATTCGCCTGGCAGGGGGCCGCCCCTCAACATGAGGTCGGCCCCCCTGTTCTCCAGTCCCGGGATATGGAGGGCTCTCAGAGATAAAACCACCTCTGATGCCCATAACCACAGCCTCTCCGCTGTGGCCAACAAGGCGGCGGAGCGGACTCCGCCCTGCCTGTTGATATAAGCCACTGTGGTGCTGTTGTCGCTCCTGACCAATACATGTCTCCCTTGAATTAGGGGCATGAAATGCTGGAGGACTAACACTACCGCCCGTAGCTCTAGGAGGTTGCTGTGTCGTGTTTCTGTTAGAGACCAGCGCCCACCTATAGCCCTCTTCAGGCAGGTCCCTCCCCATCCTGTTCCCGTGAACACTGTGATGTATGAGGTTACCCGTCCCAGTGAAGACCCCCTCCGGAGGTGCCCGGGAGACCCCAGAACCGGAGGTTGCCCTCCACTGAGGGGGGGATGGTCACCAGCCGCCGTTTGTGCCTCTTGGGATCCAAACGCAGGCTGGAGAACCACCTCTGCAGGCGGCGCATATGCAGTAACCCCTGCGGGACCACAATGTGAGCAGCCGTCATGAAACTCAAAGTCTGCATGACAGTTAAAGCTGTCACTGTCGCCCCCTGTCGCAGCCTGTGAACCGCCCGGAGAAGGGACGCACTTATGCTCCCTGACAGGGTGGCACGTAGCGCGCCTGCATCGAACACCACTCCCAACTACAACGCCTGTTGGTGAGGTATGGGGGTGCTCTTTTCTCAATTGAACGCAAAGCCTAACTTGGTTAGGTGTGTGATCAATTGTGCTGTGCAAAGCATTGCCTGTTCCCTGGACCCGGCCATGACTATGAGGTCGTCTAGGTAAAAGAAAAACTCTCATGCCGTGGGCGCGCAGCGGTTGAAGCGCAGTGGCCACACATTTACTGAAGGTGCATGGGGATAGGGAGTAGCCGAACGGTAATCTGTTGTACTCGTAGGCTATCCCCTGGAAGGCAAAACGCAGACACTTTCTGTGCTCCGGAGCAATTTCCACATGAAAGTATGCGTCTTTCAGGTCGATGGTGGTCAAACAATTGCCCGGTTTGCACTAGCCCCATTAACTGTTTTATAGTTAACATGCAGAATTTTCTGCAGGCAATGTAGCGATTCAGGCTGCTGAGATCTAGAATAGATCTGAATTCCCCTGTCTTCCTGAGAACCAGGAAGTACATGGAATAAAGACCATTTTCTCTGTGCTGAGGGTGCACAACAGACACAGCCTGTTTCTGCACCAGAGCCTGAATCTCTGCTGAGAGGAAACCAATCTCCTCCTGGGAAGACAGATTTCCTCTCGCATGCCCATAAAAGGAGGTGGGACGCTGCAAAACTGGAGTGAATAGCTCCGTTTCAGCGTCCTGTCCATCCACTTTGTTAGTACACAGCTGAGTTTCCATTCCCCATAACATTGTGTTAGGGGATCTTGGGTAATCAGTTCAGTGGCTGTGTATCGCAATGATGCTCGAAATGTCCCTTATTGGCCTATGTCTGTTTCCGGTTATTTTTATTTTCAAATTCAGTTCCTGACGGACGCCAAAAAAGCCAGAGATTGTGGAATCAAACAAATAAATAAAATAATAATTGTGTGTTATTGTTGAGTAAATAACAGTGTGTTATTTAGAAAAGAATAACAAATTAGAAGGAAAAAAAGATTTTAAAAAATACAGATTTTAAAGTCCGATTATTGTTTTTATTTTAAATCGTAATTTAAAATAAAAACAATAATCGTGGCTTGATATTGAGTAAGGAGATTACTACAGCTTCCGGTCTTCCAAGACCCGAACGGACAAAAAGACGTGTTGCAGGCACGAAACATACTACCAATAGAAATACATTGCTTTGAAAATCGTTCTGTGTGACACGAAAAAAAGGGGAAAATCGTGTTGGTGAACACGAATCAATAGAATAAATGTCGTGACTATAACACGAAATGCCGTGAGACTGGGTTGGGGGAACATACACTGCAGTGATGATTGTCGTAGTGAATTCTCTTGGCAAATAGAATGGTCTGCATTTTATTGCTAAAAACTCAATGTGTCAGGGTTGAGTGAAGCAGGCAGGACCCAAATGCAGATTTCACAGAAAATTCCTTTATTCCAAGGTCAAATGGAAACAAACAGAACTCTTCCCTGTGAACACAGTCAAGACACACAACAATCCAACAATGACAGACAGAAAAACCAGAACTTAAATGCACACAAGACTAATCACACAAACAAGACACAGGTGAGGAGGGAGGAGAAAACACAGGGGCACAAGGTAACCCAGCCGGTTTCAATAATGCCAATAATGTCAATCCCAAGAAATACAAACAAGATTCACAGATAAAATCATGCAATAATCACTCCATTAAAAACCACACAACACAAGTAAAAATCATGCAATGATCCTTATAAAATCACACCTTAGAATAAATAATGAATACATGCATATTTTGGGATGTCAGGCCAATAGAACACTGCCACTCCGACACCTTCATTATCCTAAACTGCTGGGACATTTCCCTATAGAGGCTTCCTAATGACATCTTGGAGTACCACTCTACTGGCGGCAGTGGCGGAAGCGTTAAAAAATGGCGAAAATAAAAGGCTACTACGAATCACTAAACCCGGAGGATAAGACCGTTTACAGAGAAAAATGTGCGTTGATTGGTTCGGTGGACCCTTATTTGATTCCCGTTAAGGATTACAGCACTGATATAAATTCATGGCCTTCACTTTCCTACTGTGATATCGTGAACTGCCTGGTTTTTTCGCCTATTCCATTGTACACCATGGAGGAAATGAAGGCGTACAAAGGACTCGAGGCACATAACCAGTTCACATCCGGGTGGATCCGCGACGTTTGCGTTGCATATCAAGGAGATGTGGCTGTAATAGCTGGAAAAGGGAGTAAATATTTCGTGAGGTCCTCTTCAGTTGGCTTTTTAAATATCCCTAAAGTCCCCCAAAATAAAATGGGTGAGGCTGCTTTTATCCACTACGCTACCAAGAAATATCAGAGGCCAACTCAGTGGACATTTTTAAACACCAGCTTTTATTTTTGTTGTACCTATATCCAGTAGCGTAGGCAGAAATGTACTTTAGGGTGGGCCTGTAAAAAATAGGGTGGTCCCGATTTTTCTTCTGCGCATCAGAAGCTAACAACAATCCCCGCCGATACCGGTGGCAGATTACTTTTAGAATACTTTTGGAATACTTTCTTTTTCCATAACAGATGGGTATGTTTTGCTGAACAGGAGACACATATTTTACTGTTTTAATGGCTTATCAAGAACACAAACACAACATCTTGGTGTCATTCTGGACAGCTCCCTCTCATCTGCACCCCAAAAACATAATCCGGACTGCATTCTTTGTACTGTCTTAAAACCTTTCCTTAGAATATGTTATGAATTGTAAGGTGTCCTTGGGTGCTTTGAAAGGCGCCTTAAATAGAATGAATTATCATTATTATTTATTATTATTATCTGAAACGATGTAATAACTTTTAAAACGTGTTCCAGTCACTTGCCCCATGCATTCAGCAGCAGCAGGTCATTCACTTTGATTTTATCCCGTTATAAATGTCATCATTTCGACAATAAACAAATGCTACATAAACGTTATCTTGCACATTTTATCTAACCATCTCCGTTTCTAACTTTCAATATATTTTAAAAGAGATATCTCTCTCTCATCTGCGTGCGGGGGCGGGGCCTCACAGACACGCTGCATCTCTCTCTCGCTCACAGACATGCTGCAGCGCTGTTCAGTGTGCACACAGTTCTCATTCATAACACTCCGTTCGATGTCTCACTATGGGATGCGCCTCAACGCGTATGCAAACAGAAGCATCAATCTCATTACGCCAATCCTGATTGGCTGGTGATCTTGACGTCCACGTCAGGGAATCCACCCACCCTTTAAGTAGCTTGCGCTACGTCGCAGCGTCATTCAAACACCTCTTCTCGCTTCAGAGCACATCTCGAATATCAGTAGCCGGGCTAGCTTAACTGTCCACAGACTGAACCACAAGCTAACTTTCGGTCGACGGGCGCTCGACGGTTACTTTTTTGCTTTGCAAGAAGATTGAACAATATTAACACACCAGTTAATATTGCAATCTGCCCCGCCGTTTTTTCTTTCGAAATAACGGTAGGGTTTGATTTTTTTCTCAAACGGTAACATACCTGTTGCTAGTTTTCCTCCCTCCACACCGACACCACGGTCAGCGAGGACGGTCTCTTTTCTCCCTCCCACCAGAGGAGACGGAAATAACACACCAGTTAATATTTTTTAAAGAAAAATCTACACCGTCGCTTTTTCCTTTCGGATTAATGATAAAGTTGGATTTTCCTTTCGGTAACGTACCTGTTACTAGCGTGTCCCTCCGCGCCGACACCCCGGCAAAACGAGGATGGACCCTTCTCTCCCTCACACCAGAGGAATCGGAGACTCTGAGGCTCGGCTCTGCGGCTGCGGGTTTAAGATTTCGAGCACGGATTCACACCAGGTCTGCTCGTCCTGCCTTGGGCTGGAACACGCCCAGGAGGCTATCGATAACCCCGGCTCGTGCGGACATTGTGCCCGCTTCACCATCAAGAGCCTCCGCCAACGGCTAGCGCGCCAAGCTAGCTTGTCGGGACAGGACCCCGTCATGTCCGTTGATTCGCCGGCCGGCAATCAGGACATGGTGGCGTCCGCCGCGGAGATTGAGCCCCACGCCGTGTCAGACTGGAGCTCAACAAAGGCGGCAGCTGCGGAACCGGAGCCCCGCGCCGTGTCAGGCTGGGGTCCGGTGGCGGCAAGAGCAGCGAGAGCGGAGCCCCGCGCTGTGTCAAGCTGGGGCTCCCAGCTGGACCTCACCGTGGTTCCACCCGCGGAGGATGTCCTAGAGCTAGATTATATGGAAGACGACGAGGATGCCTCTGAGATCCTCCTATCCTCCTCCTCGGATGAGCACGAAGATGACATCTTCGTTTCATCTGCTCAGGCTGCAAAGCCGGGGGCGATGTCCGCTCCCCCGGGCGAAAGCACACCAGCTTCGCCCTGCCTCAGTATGGACTTGCAGGCCGTGTGTCAACGCGCTGCGTCCAGGCTAGACATCCCCTGGCCCGAAGTGGCCAAGGAGACCTCCAGATCTCGCTATGAGGGGAAGAACTTGCCCCAAGCAGCGAGGATGAAGAGGCAGCTTCTCCCAGTCTTTCCAGAGATGCTGGACGAGGTGTCGGTCTCGTGGAGAGACCGCCCTTTCAGCAACAAGGCCCCAATCCAGGGTGCCTCCTCTTTGGACTGTGACGGCATGGAGAAGCTCGGCCTGCTCCGCATGCCGCCCATGGAAGCGCTGGTGGCAGCCCACCTCCAACCGAGGCTGGCTTCGACGCCGAGCAGGAATCCCACGCTACCGGTGAAGGCAGACCGCTTCCAGTCACCAATGACCGAACGGGCCTATAAAGCCGCAGCTTTGTCCGCCAGGGCACTCAACGTCTCCTCGCTGCTGACCGCCTACCAGGCGGAGCTCTGCGAGGACATGTCGAACAAACCTGAGCCTGCCGTGTGGGACGAGATCGCAGCGATCACGGACATTTGCCTCCGTGTGCAGCGCTGTGCAGTCCAAGCCACGGGCAAAACACTGGGGATTATGGTGGTGCAGGAGAGAGCCAGGTGGCTTAACCTGACGAACCTTCCAGACCGGGAGAAAGAGGATGTTTTGGACATGCCTATTGTTCCCGAGGGCATATTTGGCTCCGCTCTAGCTTCGATGCAGCAGAGATGTGAATCCAAAAAGAAGGACGATGAGGCTCTCCAGCTCTGTCTTCCCCGAAGGGTCCAGCCCAGGCTGCCTCACGTCCTGCCCGGTTAAAGATACCGAAACAGCAGAGGCCACAGCCGCCCTTGGTCCCCAGCCCAGACACGAGGCGAAGACGAGCTGGCCGAGAAAGTCTCCGGTTCCGGCAGCAGCCGCTCAGGCACAGCCGGCCCAGGCTTTCAGCCACCAGACAAGGAAGAAGAAGCGAGCAGCCTGACAGCCTCCTCTCCTTTCCTCATTAAAGGAGCTGGGAGTTCCCTGTTCCCCAGCTCCAGGGCACGTTCCAGTGTTCGATGCTCATGTGTTTTCGGGGTGCAACCATGCCCCTATCTTCCCGCCGCCTCGAGTGATGTCAAAACGTCATCCTCAAGTTCGCGCCATGAGGGAAATGAACTTAACATCAAAGACAGTAAACTCCGCTGCCTGTTTAAGTCACACAAACACATGTCACCATTATTGTTTCCCAATACATCATTTTCCACTGTCGTTTCCAGGCATAAAGCCAAGGGCGCAGTTAATACAAATGAAAAGAAAAACAATAAAAACAATGAACAGTCTGACATCTGCTCCTCTTCTAAGGGAGGCTGCTGCCTCTCTCAGAAGACGGACGATAGACGGGGCCGTGAAGGCGTCACCGTCACGCGCATGCGCAGTGTCGACCGGGGTTGTCAACCTGGGGTACCACCGTGTTCAGAGACTAGAGGGCCCCATAACACAACAAATAAAGACACAGAGGGCAGACGACAGTGTTGTGACATCTCCTCTCGCTTTAAGAAGCGGAAAGTGGAAGATGCTCACAGATTCTGCTTGGGTTTTCAAGACAGTAACACAGGGTTACAGACTCCAATTCGCTGTCACCCCCCCTCACTTCTCGGGCATTCTGTATTCACGAGCCCGGGGAGAGTCAGCCCATATTCTGGAGCAAGAGATTCTCTCGCTACTAGAAAAGAAGGCTATATCTATAATACCCGCCGAACAAAGTCAGAGCGGCTTTTATTCCAAGTATTTCCTCGTTCCCAAACGGGGAGGGAACAAATTCAGAATGCTCACTCACACATCTCTTCCTCCACCAGGTCCCTCTATGACTGTAAGTGGAGGGTGTTTGAGGAGTGGTGCCTTGAAAAAGGACACATCTCTTTTCAATGTCCTGTCGGGGTGATTTTAGCATTTCTACAGGACCTGATTGATAAACACAGAGCTTTCTCTACGATCAAAGTGTACCTGGCTGCTATTGCTGCATGCCATGTGGGCTTTGAGGGAAAGACGGCTAGCCAACATCCCTTGGTCTGCCGTTTTATGAAAGGGGCTCGCAGGCTCCTCCCTGTTTCCAGATCACTGGTGCCCTTATGGGACTTGGCAGTGGTTTTGGATGGGCTCACTCGATCTCCATTTGAACCCCTGGAAGAAGCTGACATGAAACACCTGTCACTAAAGACAGTGTTGTTACTGGCTCTGGCATCTGCCAAGCTAGTCAGTGACATTCATGCGCTCTCTGTACATCCTTCATGCACTCAGTTTGCCCCGGGGCAAACGAGAGTGTTGCTGAAGCCCAACCCTGCCTTTGTACCTAAGGTGGTTGGCTCATGTACTCCCATTGAGGCATTTCCTCCGCCGCTGTGTTCCTCTGAGGATCAGCGGCTGAATTTGCTGTGCCCAGTCCGTGCTTTACACACCTATATGGACAGGTCAAAAGAGTTTCGATGCAATGACCAACTCTTTGTATCCTGGGCTAACCCTCATAAGGGCAAGCCCGTTACCAGGCAACGGCTCTCCCACTGGATTGTGGAAGCGATTGCTCTGGCTTATACGAGTCAGGGTTTGCAGGCACCAACAGGCCTGCGTGCTCATTCTACTCGTGGACTGGCTACATCCTGGGCTTTGTTCAAGGGTGTTTCCATCCAAGACATTTGTGCAGCAGCGAGCTGGTCCTCACCGCTCACTTTTGTCCGCTTTTACAGGCTAGATGTCTCTGCTCCAAGTGTGGCCCGCGCAGTGCTGGGCCCCGTGTTGGGCCCCGTGTTGAGACAGGGTTCTACCTGTTAAGTTCTGGTTGTTTTGGTGATTTTCGAAATAAACATGTCTAGCAATACGGGAGTTTCAATATCCCATTGTGAGACATCGAACGGAGTGTTATGAATGAGAACTATAGGTTACTTACGTAACCCCAGTTCTCAGAGTAACATGAAGTGAGATGTCTCACCAGACGGCCCTTCTTGCTATGGTGAAGTGTTAGTAATTGAAATCAATGTTTTATGGCATAATTTAGTTAAAACATGCCATCAGTTAAAATGCTGACTTATACTGAAAAAATGCTTGTAACATTACCGTGCCTTATTTGTATTAAAGAACCACCATTTGAAACTTATAGTCGAGACTCATTGTTCTCCTTATTTTAAAACTTTCTCTCCTGGACGCGAGAAAAACGAATAAGCTATCAATTGGTACGACCCAGACGTGATCTTAGTGAACAGGAGAGACAACAAAGCCAGCTGTTCGCTGGGGACGTTGGCAACGCAGACACACACAAGAGCTCAAACAAATCGGTAAGAAGAACGCCTGTTAAGACAAAGATTCTTCACTAGTTACACTAGGAAATGTTAGATGTGTCTGTTTGCTGGCAGCCGGCAGATCCTGAAAACAGCTGTGCATTTTAATGTTAAAAAACCTAAATTGATAGAAATAGTCACTCTAAAACCACGAGGCGTTGTGTTGTCACAGGCACGGTGAGTTTAATTTCATTTCATTTTTTCCATTTAACCCTGCATTACACATTAATTTGTGTAGACATTACTTCATGGAGGTGTTTTGTTAGTCTTCAGATATGTGTCTTTTGTTACGTTGGTAGTTTTTAACTATAAATGTGAGAGTATAGATGCTCATTTAAACGGTGTTTTAAGATTTAGAGACACAGTAGATGAAGACTTGAACAAAACGTAGCAGACCAGTTAACGACTGGTAATATGAAGTAAAAAACCCTTTAAGAAGAGGTCTGATTAGTGCGAGTGGAAGGCTAGATCAGTGTTCATTCTGTTTTATTTATAACCAAACATAGATTGTGTATTACGACAGGAAAAGCAACATTCAAGCGTGAGGTTGACGATATTCTCCTGATAGTGTTTGTCTAGCGTCTTGCCAGTCACACAAAAGCGTGTTTTAATAACAACAGATAAAACAATAGAGGCTTTTAAAGTCAAATATTACGATAAGGAGAAGTTTATGGCTT
>CALSBZ010040055.1:0-22663 GCA_943591055.1 Gobionotothen gibberifrons | reverse complement strand
TTAACATCGTAGGGTTCCTAATTTTAAGAGAGGATATCTTCAGGATAAAGCCCATTTTTTATTTGTGAACCATACAGTATTGTTTTCTCTTGCATTTCCTAAAACCAGATTTTCCCTTTGTTCTCTAGTGAGCCACGAGGTCTATTTTCAAATCCCTTTGTTCTGGACCACATGTAGTAAAAACAGAAATAGGGCAAACGCCATTTCGTAAAATGCAAATTACACCTTTGTTTGTTCTAAGCTGTCTGGTTTCACTCCAATAAGGCATTTTTCTGACTTCCAATTGGTGAAGAACAAATCATACTTCTTGTCACAAGTGGACCTAGGAAATAGTACAGTTTGTTGAAACAGGTTATTAATTCCGTTGAAAGTTGAGTATTTGTAGAGGAGGAATATTGTGGATTATCAAATCTCATTTTTGAAGTGATTAATGCTGGCAAGTGTGTTTTGGCTATTTTTTGCAGTGTTCTTGTTTGCAGACGTGTTTTGGCGTGTTTGTGCTCTATTGTTTAACCATATTGAAATTATTTTCCCATTCTTAAGATACTTTTTAAGGAAAATAACCATCTTGTAAAAAGAGGTTATTTTACAACAGCTGCCCCTAGTGGTTTAAGCTGGAGATTACACAGATAGGGAAACAGAGTATCAATAATAACATCAGCAGTAATATCCTGGAGTCTAATCTTAAGTGTTATTAAAAGAACACATGTGGTTTCTATTTTTAAGATAAGAGAGACCTTACATAATAGTCTTTCAGGCTGGACTCTAGAATATTCAAACACAGATGTATTGAAGCTAACACAAGTCATGACATTTGCATAATTATATGCACTTCAGGATACACATTAAATACCAGATTTGGATTTTCACAATATTTCTTTTTCATATTTCAAAAATCCAAACATTGTACAAATTTAATTTTTAATTTACTTATAAAAAAATTTAAATAAAAAAACAAACAAACCCAGATTTAAAGTGAAGTTCTGATGACGTAGGATATTTTTATAAAGAAAACCAAAGAACTAGTCAGAGGATTAGTGCTTCATCTTCGATAACTTAATAATTCGATCCTAGTATTGAAGAAACATGTCACCAAATGACACCAGGTTGAGACCTGTCACAGTGACAGGCTCAACTGCAACTGCTAAAGAGAGCATAGGATTAGAAGAAATCACAGAAGAAAGACGACGACAAAGAGAAACACAAGAGACAGAAATGGTAGCATTACAACTAAGACTCGAAAGATACCGAAGCTAATAAAAGCAAGAAAGCAGCAAGGCAAATGGCAGCTGCATCAAAGATGGCCAAAGAACCAGAGAATGCAGTCCAGATACTTCCAACAGTTCAAACTCGAGTAATGCCAGAGATTCAGATGCAGAACCGACAAAAAGGAGGAAGAGGTTTCCGGTTTAAGGGATGTTACCAATGCAACCAAATGGGACATTGGTCCAGAGAGTGTCCGCAGAACATTGCACCAAACAATGGCCCTCCATGCAGTTACCAACAAAGAGGAGGTTTCCATGACTACGGCAGAGGCAGGGGTTCCCAGGGATGTCAAAGAGGAACAGGATTTCCAAACATGGACCAAATACCCCAGACAGCCTGCCATCTTCTCCAGTGAGGAAGCTCAGAGGGCCAGACCACCAGGTGATGCATCTTCAGCCCAGAAAGGTATCTTGAAATCCAGCTACATTAAGCCACATCTGACACCACAGGAGGGAGAGGTAGAATGTTATTAGAACATTTTTTATTAGAGTAGCATATTGCATTTAAGATTAAAACATGAATAGATAAGTAAAGATTAAAACATAATAGAACATTTTAGCAGACTATTTTTGTAATTATGAGAAGGATAGAGATTACGAGTGATGTTGTTCCCCCACACAGAAAACTATTGAGTCCACACAGCTAGTGAGGTCAAGACGATGGATTTTCACCCAAAATATGAAGACGGAAGATCCTTACCAAGTCCTCCTGTTTACACCGACTGCAGTTCAAGGGACGGCGATACACCTGATGAGAAGCTGTTAAGACCTGAAAACAGAAACTCGATTCTGCTGTGGTGAAGTCTGGCTACAAAGGGAGGTGTTCCGATAGGGTCGCTTGTCTCAAACCAGTGAAGAAGTCAACAAGAACCCAGCAGAACTAGAGAGTGACTGTTAGAGGGAGAACAGTGACGGAGCGACAGAGACTGGCACAACCAACCAGCCAGTACATAGATAGACCCCGTCAGAAGACTGTCACAATTGAACGGAAGACCAAAATGCAACACACGGAAAACCAGGGATCGTTGATAACCAGCTTTATTATAAGCAAAAGACTGGTTGTATACAACACGGCAGATCGAAGGCAAGATGGGAGTCGCAGGTACCAACCGGTCAGGGAGCAGGCAAGGCAGAATAATCCGAGTTCAGGCAGGGTCAGGAAACAGACGAGACAGGATGGTCTGGGACAGGCAGGGTCGAAACCGGGAGAGCAATCTGGAGGTAATACGGGAAAGACTGGCATAATGCAAAGTACGATCTGGCCCTGATGTGAAAGTGAAGTGAGCCTAAATACTAAATGGCCTAATGGGTGAAACAGAGTGAGAGAGATACAGGGTGTGGCTACAGGTGAGACAGGTGAACGGAAAACTACTGGTGAATGATGGAGCAGACTGTGACAAAGACCGGGGCTGTGTTTAAAGGGGATCTTCATTTATTGTTAGTGGAAGTCTAGTTTTTTAGTCGAACAATTATGTGATTTATGGAGTCAGATTACATTTTTCTCATAAACACCATTTTATAATAGGTCTGAAGTATCTGTTCTAAGGCATGAGCTGCAAACTAAATAGAATAACACTGGTTGAGAGCTTAGATGAAGGAGTTCTAGGATTTTATAAAAGTAAAAAGAAATCATCTTTATCTATTTATTCTTGAGTGACTTTACTGATTTATAATGTAGTGCGTAAGGCAATATCTCATTTTTAGTGAGGGGCACAAGCCCTTCATGTCCTCGACATGTCACCTTTTGTGAAAATAGTTCGTATTTTCACTCTAGTTTAGAGAAATATTTTATCATATGTTGGTTCAGCAGTGTCAGACAAGCCTCTAATTCTAGAATTATTGAGATGCATTAACCAAACCAGGGGTATTGTTTTTCGCAGAAACAATGATGCATAATACCATGACTGAAGCCGTTATTGAAACAAGTAAACTATTTTTGTACTAGTGGCAGGTTTTTAGCGAATATGTTTTTATACCATACATCGTATGATATTTGTGTATGCCTTAAGGGTACATGGAGCAGTTATATTTATTTGGTACAACGTTATGCGTTTTACATGTTCTGTACATAATAGGGTAATCATATTAATTGAGCATGTTATGCTCAAAGGAGGGAGTGTCATGATTATACAAATATGTTGATTTCAGTGACGTAGTAGTTAATAAATAATAACAAGTGTTTAACAACAAACAAGTATGCCGAGGTTTGGGCCTTCTCCAAGGAGGGAGTGATCCAGCTTTGGGTATCAGATAAATTGAAGTGTATGAATATGTCAGGGCTCTGAGTAATATTATCCAAGTCTTGTCTACACAGGTTCAGAGAACTGCAGAGACACCAGACGAGACACCAAAAGAGACTCCGTTTCGGCCAGGTGATTGGGTGAGGGTGAAAGTTCACAAAAGACAGTGAGATTGAACCCAGGTGGTCGGAACTGTGAGAAGTTGTAACGAACTTCACATGCGCTCCGGTTTAAAGGTAAAGATAAAAGGAGCAAATTGACACCACCTCACACATTATCACCCTTCACTGGCACCTTCCAGAAATTATTGGAAGTTAGGACTGATTTGGCAGAGCTGGAACAAAACAATAAATAGAAATAAGAAAGAAACAGCTCGATAGATAAATTGTCTTTAGATTTGTATAAATAGTACACTAAAGTGAAAACCTATTTTTTGTTTTACACCTGAAAAATAGTCCAATTTTAGAATAAGTTATTTTTGTACTCATAATTTGAATTTTGTAACTGACAAACATGGAGAAAATAGAGATTAAGTCGAGAACAAAGCCAAAGCAATTGTGGGGTCCACTAGGGATAAGAGTCAGAATAGTTTTGTTGATTGTGCTCATTACAGTTGGAACCTTTCTGGTTGGAAGGGGAGTACAATATCAAGTAAGACATGGATCCATTAGTTCACTAAGAGAGAATGCCCACATCACTAACAAAACTCCAGCTGTGTTTCAGAGACTTTCACTTATCCCCAGAGCCAAAAGATCACCTGAGCAACGAGAGAAGGAGTTGGAAACGCTAGTCCCTTCAAGGTTGCCAGGTGAGGAGGTTATAATCAAGATGATTCACCCCCCATATATGCAGTTTTTGTATCAAATGATGAGATGGGTTTAAGTGATCAGGATATGTAAGTGATGGGGATTTACAGATTAGGGGAATCACCAAATTCACTGGATCCATGTTTTAGATTGTACCATAACACCCCCTGATAAGTTATGAACAACCGATCGGTGACCTATCTGAGCAAAATTATTGAAAATGATTACAGTAGAAACAGGCTACCAACCCACAAGTACAGCTTTGTACGCACAAACTCTATGAATACGATTCCCCAGCAGATTGTGGCGACATTGCACAGATATGTCCAGACACAAAAGTTACATAAATTCTAAATAACAGTGAGATTTAAAATGATGGAGAAAAAGTGAGGACGTTCTTTTATAGTGTGTGAAATATGAGGTGCTCGAAGCATGTAGGTATTTCAGTTTATAGAAGAAAATGGGTTCCTAAAAGAGTATTTGGGGTAAACATGTTACAGTGGGTGAAAGCAGTGTTTTGGGATATGGTAAAATTATTAGTAGACATTGATTGTGTTTAGAGGGCGTTTAACATCTAAGACAGTATGATTAAGAGAATAGAGTGGAAGGGATTGGATTTATTTTTCCTCAGTGTGTTAGAATTATCAATAGGTGATGCGTCCCGAGATCTCTCTCTCTCTCTCTCTCTGCCTGAAAGACCGCTACGACCCCAACTCCAGCAGACAAATGACCTCACCACAAGAGACTCCTCCTCCTCCATCCAGCAGTCAGAGAACTTGAGCTGAATCATCTTCACCTGAGGCATCCAAGACCAAGACAGCATGCTGAAAGAGGTATAATCTCATCGGTCCCTCAAGACAGGACATAAAGTTGCAAGCTGAGCTACGAGACTTTGCACAAGACATGAGAGCAGAATACGTCCTCCATGCAACAGCGAAGAGACTGTACAGGCAAAGCAGTTGTGCCACTGAAGAGAGGTGCAGCGGAAGGATTCAAGAACCAGGAGGAGAAGAAGGGGGCAAGCAGAACGTGAGGGGGTCGTGGCTTGATGACCAGAGGGGGAGAGAAGGAAAACGGGAGTGAGTTTTACACATAAACACATTTATAAAGTCAAATGATAGAATAATCCTAAAACACACTGAGGGTGGAACATATTCAATCTTTTCATAATATAAACAAATTATTCTTTTAGAGATTCTTATTCATGTGTGAGTTTGGGGAAGATTTAATTTGTTACAATATAGATCTACAGTTTAAAGGGATAGTTTTAGTAACCACTCGATGAAAGCAGACACATCTGTATGTGTATGGAAAATGTTAAAGGTAGAGCTAAGTACCAAGCCAGAGATGGTATTCCAACCAAGAGTATTGCTTTCACCATTGTAGCATAGTTATTACCAGAGGGGAACGGTTAGGGGAGAAGTAACATTTGTTTGTCGTTCAAGATGTAGAGTTTTAAAAAGACAAGTGCTACCACCTCTTAAAGGTCATCCATTAAACCAGATGACCTGACATTTAGAGATGTTATTTAAAGTAGAAACATGTCTGCCATAAGGAAAATTCCTAAATTAAACTACAAACAAGCCCAATGACTTCTGTTTTTTAAGATCCTTGATAAAGGAGGGAGTAATTATCACATGCTCGGGCACCCAAAGTTGCACACACTGTTAAAGGGATTTAGCATAGTTCTTTAAGTAGATCAGAACTGAAGAGTAATTAGTATAATGAGTTAGTGATTAGTATGATGAGTTAGTGATATTACACTGGTGTTCACACCATTTCAGGGACTTTATCACTGCATAAGCACAGACCACCAAAGGTACTGAAGTAGGAACTTTCAAATGATGAAATTCTGCAACTGTTGTAACTGACCAAAATCTTCTCCCAGAAATGACTGTCTGGAATGCCAGAGTAGATGTTTGGTGATATCGAGGAACCAAAACCTAGTATTTAGTCTTGTCACAGGATTGGACTGGGACCTCTGCACTAGCACAGCCAGTGATGTTTTTATGTAGTTAATACAAGGATAGCATAGGGACACTAAGGGGAGGGCTAGATGTTGCAGTTGCATTCCATGTCCTAACGTACAAATTGATCACGACGGCCTCTTCTAGAGAACATATTACTTTCATACCTTAAGGCGAGACACGGCAGGCAAAAACATCGTTTTTCATGCACTGGTCAATTTTGAGATTTTGTGCTATTTTGATTCCATAACATGTTTTCTTTCAGGCTTTTGGAAGGAAAACGTACAAAATACACATTTTAAGTGTTTATTTTACTATAGTTTGTCTATTTGCGTCTGTAGATATCTCCTAAATTCACCAAAAGTTAGCATTCTAACGTAACATGAAGTACCGCGACCGCTGTTTGCTCCATGTAATCAGAGGTATCGTTGGAAAGCTCCGTCTCTCCTGCACAATCTCATCGGATCCAAATATGGTCATTTCCTTTGTATCAGCAACCAATCGTGAAAGTACAAAGGGGTCTTAAACCAAGAAACGAAATCTCATTGGCTGGTGTCATTTTCTGACAACGTGATTCGTTCAGATGCGTCACGTGGTGTGCTAAATCACTTCCTGGTTAGCTTTCCGCTAGAAATTCAAATCTCAAAATAACAAAAGAACGGCGAAAAAAACTTTCACAGAGAAGACGACAACAATTGTCACTTGCACGAAGCAAGGTTATACAAAAAACAAATGACACTGATCATGAAATACCTTCACGGAGTGCTTCGAGGCGCAAGCTGTCATACAAAGAACAGGAGGGTTTAGCTAGCGCTACACTGCAATCTTTAAAGGTCGTTTTCTCAAAATGAGTTTTTTCTCCTACTCTGAGTTCGAAATCTCCACTTCAGTTGCACGTACATACACCAAACCTTCCAGTTATATTGCTATCAATATTATGAAGGCTTTTACAGAAGGGTTTGTTTATATATCATTCATAGCCTGAATTATATAACATTTTATACCTAAACACATGGCGAAAATGGATATTTTAGGGCTGTTGACAGTATTTTCTGATTTATGGAGTGATAAAAAGAGATATCCAAAATCCCTTCTGTAAAAGCCTTAGATACTAATATGACTACAAAATGAAACAATAATTTTGAACCTGGCTTTATCCAAAGTTGAGATTTCGATTCCTGAAATGTGTTCAAATATGCACATATTTAATGAGATAACGGATAATTTGCATATTTAAACATGCTATTTCAGAAAACTTGTAATACAAAAGACAATTGCCTTATTGTCAGTAATTAACTGGAGAAATTTCTAGCTGATATCTTTAAGTTAAAAAAAATACCCTATTCACCTGGGGTGTCTCGCCTTATGATAGAAAGGAGGGTACATTTCTCAAGAGATAACAGTTACAAATGCTAGCAGAATAAGACAACCTACCCCCAGAAAGAGAGATGGATGTAGATGATGAGATTGTCCAAATCAGGTGAAAAGCGAACAAGCCAAAATGCTAAGATAGAGTGAATCCATTTCAAATTACTTTACACTATTCCAAGATAGTTAATTTGTATTCTTTATTCTTGTATACTATTCTAGATAGTACATTTTGTGTTTTTTATTACTTGCACTATTCAGAAATACTCTGTTTCTGTGACACTTTGTAAAAACAAGTGCCTTAACACTGAGCGTGGTATGTGAACAGTTTCTGTGAAAGGAGGGAGAAAGAAATGTTCCAATACCAAGCCATGCTGCTATTTTTAAGAATGATATTGAATGTTAACACTAGAAGTTATGCACAAGGGAACACTTTTATGTTTGAGGCACAGTCAAAGTATTTTATATTTTTATAAAGTTGAGGTTATTGAATCATTCCATTTTGACTGTATGTTTTTTATATGAGTTATGTACTATGTGTTAGGGAAATAATTTGCTTAGGTATTCATCCTTTGACACAGTTCATCATTTTCTCCTCTCACTGTCTCCTTTCCCATGGCATTGGTCTACGGCCTTGGGTATAGCTGCTATCTCTCTTAAGGAGGGGCAGCTTGGGCGCATTGTTGTTGCCAGTCTATGGACGAGAGCTCTAGTTAGATTCAGGGTCCATATTGCTTAGTCTCACTGATAAAGAATGTTGATTATCACACTCCGAACTAGATAAAACATTGAGCTGCAGAAAGAGTTCTTCAGAATTGGTTTGGCAACCGCGGTGTCAACCCGTTACACACCACCTGTCTTGTCAACTCTCCGGCCGAAACTCGTAATAAACCGTCAGTGTTTGCCATCAAAGCTCCAGCTCTCCTTGTGTCTCCTTCATGAGTCGGTGACTCCCACTGCATTGCTACACAGAAGTTTCCTCCACACTATGTAAAGTTCAGATGAAGAACTCATTGATTTCAGTATTTTGCACACACTTTTAATGTGTGTAAGGAGGGACTGTTAGTAATTTAAATCAATGTTTTATGGCATAATTTAGTTAAAACATGCCATCAGTTAAAATGCTGACTTATACTGAAAAAATTGAAGTTTCGCACAATCTCTGAGGTCAAGCTTTTATTGTGAAAATACTTCCGGTTTGACTCCAGTCTGTGTTTATTTTGAAAAGCTTTCCGGAAGTAATGTCCGAAATTCTAACAGTAACTTGACCACAGCCGCCATTGAAGGGGAGGAGCGATGTGAGATATATAGGCAGGTGACCGAATGCTGTGGCTCTCTCTCGCCGGCCGGACATCTTCGGAGGACAACAGCTGTGTCCTCCCCTACTTTGAACTGCCGCCTGCTTGTAACATTACCGTGCCTTATTTTTATTAAAGAACCACCATTTGAAACTTATAGTCGAGACTCATTGTTCTCCTTATTTTAAAACTTTCTCTCCTGGACGCGAGAAAAACGAATAAGCTATCAGAAGCGAGAAGAGGTGCTTATTTTGAATGACGCTGCGACGTAGCGCAAGCTACTTAAAGGGTGGGTGGATTCCCTGACGTGGACGGCAAGATCACCAGCCAATCAGGATTGGCTTAATGAGATTGATGCTTCTGTTTGCATACGCGTTGAGGCGCATCCCATAGTGAGACATCTCACTTCATGATGTAATGAATATTACATTTTGTGAGGAAACTTTTCCACCAATAATTCCAATAAGTATTCCAAAATGTATTCACTTCAGGTTTACGAAAGTAACTGTAATCAGATTACTCGTTTTTCAAATGTAACGCCAGCTGAATAAACTTGATTTTTGTATTCTGATTACGTAACGCCGTTACATGTATTCCGTTACAACCCAACCCTGTGTATATCTCTCCGGACTGTCCACCAGTCCAGCAGATGAAAAACACCCACCTCTCTGCCTCTTCCAAGGGACGAGGGAACCGTGCGGCAGAGTTTCCGTTAACATTTGTTTTCTTCCGACAGCCCAGCAGCAGGAGAGGTGGGGAGAGGGAGACGTGGGGAGAGGGAGGCGGGGCTATTTCATCAGAAAATGATCGCATAGATCGCTGCTAGATGAGGGCAGTGGGGGCTCTTCTTGGAGTCTGGCTTTTAAAAAAAAGTTCATTAGTGAACTTTGAGCCATCATTTATTTTGCAGGCAGCTCTCTGCCTCTCTCACGTTATTATGGCGCGCGCCGGAACCAACAATCAGTTTTCACCGTAAATGAGTTCGGTTCAGAGGATAAAACACATAGCCTACAACATTAATTAAACTCGATATTTGTTCTCTTGAATTTCACTTTAAATTCTTGGATATTCTCAATGGGTGAATACATTTTTTTATAATAATAATAAAATAATTTTTTTATTTAAAAAAAAAAAATGTAAATGACACCGAAACTTTCTCAGGGTGGGCCAATGAGTAAACTAGTTTATTTTATAGGGTCTTATATTGTTGCATCAATTAACTTAGTCTTGTGTCCTATTAGTTATTTTTATTATCATACCTTTTACCTCGCCGTGTCTCTTAACCTGTTAAAATGTTATATGTATATATTAGGGCCGGGACTTTAACGCGTTAATTAAGATTAATTAATTACACAAAAATTAACGCATTTTAATCGCACTTATTTTTGCACAGCTGAACGTTTCTCACTGGATGAGTTTCAGGTGTACCGATTATACTGGAGCACCAACTAACGTGCATGACTTCAGACAATCTTTGGATGGACAGTTTGGTGTAAAACACGGAGAATAAAAACGTGCGTTCTGGAATGTCAGGAATGTTTGAGACGGAGAAGAATGAGGAAGTGGAAACGGAGGAGCTGAGAGCAGCGGGAAAAAACGGAGAAACGGCAGGAAAAGCTGTAAAGAAGATGGATGGTAAAGACAAAGAAGTGGCGGGAGGTTCCACAGAAGGAACAAGAACAAAAACGGCTTCTATATGATGTCTGAAGAGAAAATGAGAGGCGCTGTGAAGAACCCGGAAATGGATGCGGGGAGCACGGGGGAGCAGCTGCAGAGACATGAACGAACTGTGAGAGAGTAAGCTACGGAGTCCCTTAAAGCAAAACAAATCTGCGGAGTCTAGAAATGTTTTTAAATCGCGATTTTTCGGTTCAGCCATTTCACAAACCGTAGGAAAGTAAAAATCCAAATTAATCGTTAAAACCGAAAAAATCGCCCAAAAAGTGACAAAAAGAATCCAGCAGCTTTATTTATATGTGATTAAAAATGCGATTAATTTCGATTAATTAATTACAAAGCCTCTAATTAATTAGATTAATTTTTTTAATCGAGTCCCGGCCCTAGTATATATATGTTGTTGCTATGCTGCATGTACCTGTAAAGGTCTTAACATCTGATCTGAGGGGAATTTCTTGTGGATTATTTTTAACTTGTGATGTGTGCCATTTTGTAAAGCACTTTGAGCTACACGTGCTTTATGAAAAGGGCTTTATAAATAAAGCTTTATTATATATTGCAATATATTTAAATTACAAAAGTTGTGAACCTATTCTTGGTTGTCAGCTTCTGTTATGTGCTACCTAGCATATGACAAGGTGGTTCTAAATAGTCAACAATCCAATAATATTTTTGTATTTTATTTTTCAGGTATTGCATTCTCAGAGTATTGGGCTGCCGCCAACATGTCCGTGGGTACTGATGAAGAAGGATGGTGCAGTCATCACAGCTAACTGCAACTGCAAGGCTGGTTTGGGATCAACATGTACCCATGTTGCATCTCTCCTTTTCTACATAGAAACATCTATACGGATACGTGATGCCAAGACAGTTACCCAGGAAAAGGCGTATTACAGCATCTCGTATGAAGGCAGCATGTTCAACAAGTGCAACTAAACCATCGCTTAGCTTGATTAAAGCTATTTGTTACCCAGAAGCCACAAAATGTAAAACTGCAGCTACTGAATGGGGATGTAATCACGAGAAATCAGCACGTGAAGATTACATTACAATTATGAATCGACATGACGGTTTCATTTGCCAGGACTCTGGGCTTGTGTTATCGCCAACATTTCCATATTTAGGTGCTACTCCAGATGGTGTTGTGTCCTGCAAGTGCTGTGGTGTAGGTGTTTTGGAAATTAAATGCCCCTACTGTGTTGCTGCACCGTCAGACCATACATGTCTGGAATCACGTGATGGACAGGCTGAAGAAGACCCATGCCTATTTCTATCAAGTGCAGACCCAGTTATTTCTATGTGATGTTGAATATGCTGACTTTGTTCTGTGGGTGAATGGAAAGATTCATCTTGAACGCATAACCCCAGATATTGACTTTTGGGAGAAGGTATACCCCGAAGCTCATGAATTCTTTCAGAAGGTCATTCTCCTCGAGTTGAGTGGGCAATTCTTCACCAGAATTTCCAGTGCAACTACACCAGTCTCCATTACTGCACCAAAAAGGCCTCTCTGCCTGATACCAGACCCTGCTCTATGTTCCACTCTGACTCAGCCAACCGATACCCAACCACTGATACCCAAGTGGTGCCTTTGTCGTGGAGAGGAAAAGCTTCCCATGATAGGATGTGATAACACAAATTGTGAAACTACCTGGTTTCATTTTGAATGTGTTGGTATAACAGTTGCCCACAAAGGAAGCTGGTATTGTGACAAATGTCATCAGCATGTCCCCTCTCAAAAGAAACAGAAGTACTAATCAATCTGAATGACAGTGTATATATTTATTTGATTGAACATGTTTCTTTTACATCAAATCTATACAAAGAACATGTACTGTAAGTGTAACAATAAAAAAAAGTTGTGCACACTAAAATGACACAAAAAGCATCATTATTTAAAGTGACACTGAAAGAGCAAAACCTCAGCTCAAATATCCAAAACATGAACACATGTTCAGCTCTGCACCCAATTTGCAATTCAACTTTCCACTTTTTGAAAAGTATAACAACAGTGTATTTGTGTTTCTGCACATATTTTGGAGACTTGAACAATCTTTATTTGCAGAATTCTCTATATCAAACACCATAAAAGATGAGTGTGCTTGAGCACGATGGTGTGTAGTTGGTTTTACAAAATGTCTTGTACTATAAATGAAGTGTGTGCCATTTGGTGCAAAAGAGATGGTATATCAGATACCATGCTGTAGAGATCAAGTAGTGCGATGGATGACCTTTTTCTGGCGCATTTATACCTGGCATGTGTAGCAGGGGAAGGTGCTGTAATTTTCTCGTGGCCCAATTTGACAGACGGTGCCCAGCAGGATGATTTGTCAAAAAGTGCCACTGGTTTACCTGCAAATAAATCAGATTGTAGGTCAGTTATATCCTGGGTGAACTGTTAATAAATACAAATTTGACCTCTTTTGACAGGACAAGTAAGACTTTAGATATATTTAAAATGCTGGTGTCAAGACATTTGAACATAACAAATAATTGAGGAAACCAATAGCCTCTGAAAAGGTGCCAGGGACATACAGCCTTTACTGTTTACATATAATCAAATGGCCAGTAGGGGGAGGAATTGCTTTAAATTACAGTTAAACGAAGCACTGCAGGGGATTGACAGACTGGTGTGAAGATGACCTGAGCCAAGGGATGACTTTACTTTGTAGATACTCCACAATCTGATATGTAGATCGATGACACAGACTCCAGGATTCCCATTTCCTTGTTAAGATACATGTCTTAGTACGTGGGTTATATGTTCATTTTGAATGTTTGTATGTAAAACCCGACACTTACCTGCCGTGAAATGATCCCCACAAACGCGAGTTTAGTTGTGGTTGGATAGTTTGAGATCCTCCCGTCCGATCCTATAGAGCAATTTTTCCTGCCGATGTTTTGAAAGTTCATGTGTTAATTCACCCTGGTGTGTTATAACCGCCGGCAGCCTGTGAAATGACTTCGGCCCCCTGTTTCGGTCACCTCTGTTGCCGCAGCCAACAGTGGCACAGAAGTTAAAGGTGGGGTAGGTAAGTTTGAGAAACCGGCTCGAGATACACTTTTTGTTATATTCCATGGAATGCTCTTAAAGGTGAGGTGTCATGCTATTCCGGTTATTACCCGTCCCCTTGTGTGTTATGAAGGTTTGTCTGCATGTAAACGGTGTGCAGAGTCAAAACCCTCAAAGTACACCCTGTAGTGAGTACAACTCTAAAACAGCAAATCCCTCCCCTCAACGGCTTGTTGGAGATACGTCATGTCCATTTTTTACTTCCTGGGTGCTCCTACGACACAGCACCCAGTAGCCACGCCCAGAGCTACGCACAAATCTACGCCCAGAAGTAAGCCCTAAGCTGCGCACAGAGCTACGCCCAAAGTTACGCCCAAACCTATGGCCACACCCTCTGCCAGCCTATATACCGTTGGAATCTCAGGTTCAGTTCAAAACTGTATCCAGTCATGCCAACGAGGGTCTGTTTCCTGTCTTGTGAGGGGAAATGTTCAATGCATGCCTTACCGAGGGCAGGACGAAGTCAGTGGTTGACATTCCTTTTTAACACTGTTCCTTCAGATGTTGGAGCCGGTATTTTACTGTGTGTGCGGCATTTCACGGCTTCACAAAACATGGAGGATTCATACCGGATATATACAGCGTAGGACACTGAAGGACGATGCTGTTCCTACTTTGTTTGGACCAGCGGGAGATTCGGGTACCCAACCTGTAAGTATTCATTGTTGTTTGTGTATTCATGATGTTTAAAACAAGCAAGCTATATCTACCACAACTGTGAAAATGGGTAAACGTTTTTTGGGGTGCTGAGCCATTGACACAGTGCTAACTGGGCTAACTCAGTTGCTAACGTTTACATATATAAACTACAATGTCAGCAGATGGCTTTACATGTTTGTCATGGCAGGATAATGTCTGCATTCACACACGGAATACTCATACAGTATACTCCGGGTGATTTCCCTTACGGCCAGTACATTATATGTAGTTTTCCTCCGAGCTGCGACGCAGCTCTGTGCATGCTAACGAGGCTAGCTATACATGCTCGGCGAAAACATTGTTTTCATGCCAGCTACAACGAATGACCGAACGTAGCAGACTACTGTATAAGATTGCAATTGTAAACACGTTATTGCTAGCCTAATATGAACCACTAGCTTTTGTTCATAGTGGTTTTATTACACTACATTAGTTGCCTTTTCTCCGAGCTAAACCAGAAAGCTAGGTTAGCATATTAGCTGGCAAGCTAACGGTGTTGAGATACACACTGCTACCACAAGTCCACAACTACTACTAACAAATCTAAAACAACTGTGTTTCTATTATATAATATTTTGTGATTTGCATTTGATTTCATCCAGCCAGATCAGGAATCTCCTGGCGTATCTGGCGGGCAATACATGATCCAGCCGGGGTGACCACTCTGATGCCTCAGCCGGCTGTAGCTTGCAAGACGGCGGGGAGCAATGGATGATATACCGTGTATATATGTATATTTATGTTCATTTTGTACATTTCTAAAATAAAGTTTGATAGAAAATACTTGGTAGCCTTTCTTCCCTGAAGTATTTGCCCCTATAACATATCATTCATATATAGCAAACCATGATTTGATTTTTCATCAAACAAAGTAGTAGTTTATTACGGGTAAAAATAACGTACTCTTCTTCCGTTCTACGCCTCAAATGTCTATACTCGAATCTGTACATGTTATGGAGGTCCTGCGGGGTGTGTAAGGTGTATATATTGGCATATATCATGGTGTGTGCTACCGTTGGTGTTTTCAGCTAGCTAGCAGCTAACTGAAGCCACTTTTCGGAGCGGAGCCTCTCTGGTGGTTGACTAATCAGAACAGAGGGGCCGAGCTGACCAATCGGAGCACACTGGGCTCACAGGGAGGGGGGGGAGCAGCTGCAGCGAGTCGTTTAGTGGAGAAAGTGAATACACACACTTTACAGAGATGCTGTCTGCGAAACCAATGTGAGTTTGGAAAATTGCACAGTATTTTTCTATTTTAGTATACCTCAACAATGGAATTATGATCAGTGGAAATGGCCATGACACCTCACCTTTAATATCCCGATAGCAATGAATATCTTAAGTGCTTTGACAAAAAATCCATAAAAAATGTCATCTGTGGAAGCCGTAGTACTGTAAAAAGCACGACCAATCATCTGAGCCGGCCCGGCTAAAATAACTGGATGGCCTACCTGCCTGTCAGCCTTCCATCTGTGCACAAACTTATCTCGTGCCCTCATTGGTCATGTGCGCGTTCGTGTGTGTTGGAGGTGGGGCTCTGTAAGCAAGTGGCAGATTTTTTCCAGTTGTGTATTTTCAAATTCTAGCGCACTCGAGCTGGTTTCTCCAAAATTACCTACCCCACCTTTAACCATTGTATGTCCGGTAAAAAAAAAACATTGAACAGGTATGATGTATTACGGTGTCTGTTTTGGTACTCCAGTATGGCCGTTGCGCTGACGTCACGTTACCAGTGACGTCATATGCAAAGCCTCTATAGCGAATATAGGCTACCTTTATATTTTCTACTCTTCACTTACTTGTCAGCATAGGTCGGCATTGATATACAGAGCCGATAAAATACCTTGTTTATATTGGCATCATATTGAAGCCAACTCCATCGATCAAGCCAGTGTGGCTGAAACTTTCTCTCCCTCTTCTTCTCATACTCCCTGTCACTCTCCTTTAACTCCTCCGGTGACTTTCTTTTATTTGAAGATTGTTTTTTGCCCGGCGCTTGGCCGTTTATCGGTGGTTATAAAAACGTTTTGGCGAATGGTTAGGTGGCGAGAAAGTCTGTAGTGAAGGAGCGCGCTCCTGCACGGGAGCCTGCTCGCGCTGCGCTCTACTCCGCAGCAAACAGCTGTTTGCTTTTCACTTAACAATGACAACCGCCTCATGAAACGCTAGTTGTTGTAGCGTTAATAAACGAAACAATAACAAAATTGCTTGTCAAAATACCAATACCACAGGACAATGTGCTTTTATGTCTTACTGTTTTTTTTAGTTTATTTTTTTAAACCAATATTTTGAATGGCCCGAGCGGGCAAGTGTAAAGTACGTTATGCTGGCCCGGGGTGTCTAAATAGTGCTTCCGGGCCAGCGGGCCATTTATAATAGAGAACCGCAGTGACGCGTCCTAAAACCCGGAAGTAAGTTAGCATTTTTACCACTTCCGGTTCCTTCGATAAAAAGCAATGCAATTTCTCCATAGGGTTTTGGAAAATAGCTCCAAATAAGGTCTGTGTTTGACACAAATTGAAGAGACAGATCACGTTTTGTTCTACGATATTAAATACATCACCTCTGAAAAACGATGGTTGTTAACAAGTGGCTGAATAGGACTACAGAAGTTGTCCAGGCCGTTTTACGTCATTACACCGAACATGTAAAACACTCCCGCTAAGTTTGTTTGCCCTGTTCTGCTTGAAAGCAAGTCCCTGCCTCCTGCAAACTGTTCAAACAAACGCTTCAACTTGTACCATTTAGAATCTGTATGTTTGAATATGGATCTTAAGTTGGCGTGACGTTGAAGCAGCGACCCTGCTGTAGTTCCTTTATAGCATAACGTTAGCATTTTGCTTCTGGCGACTAGATTTATGATTCGAAAATTGTTCGCTTCGCTCCCACACACAACTAGGAAGCAGCATTATGAAGATTGCACTACATCTGCAGAAAGCTTCAGAAAAAACCAATTACGTATGATGCGCCAGAGTAGGGAGGGACTTCCACAGGCCGGCCGAATGCTGATTGGAGGATCGTGTTGCCAAGAGACTTTTTTCTGCGCACCTACCAAAGAGAACCAAGTCTTAACCACGGTATCTCTTCAGCTAGTCTTGACCAATCATAAATGTACGGGCAACGCCCTGTGTAATAAAAAATATATGCACGCACGAGGTTCAAGGCTCTTGAAATAGACTGACAGATTACAGCTTTGCTGTCTGTGATTTCTGTGACGTGACGGAGTCCTTGGCCAAGTGAATATATATATTTTGCTCTCTCATAATAAATAGTAAACTTAGAAGTCGTCTGTCTTTCCTGGAATTTTTAACACAACATGTGCTGAATCAGAAACAATGCACAACGTGTTTTGGAAGTAATACGGTCTGTGTTTACATTAGCAAGCATCGATAACACTCAGAGCTAACACTGTACTGGAGAGAATATGTGTAAAGAAGCAGGATATAAAAGGTTCTGTCCTTGTGGTAAACCCACGAGAGAGAAAGCGTTTTAGCTCCATACTGTATTAAAAATAATGCTTAATGTGGTTTGGAACATAATATGGCGTTTAATCCAACCCGGTCTCACAAAAAAACGTGTAATAGCTACGTTGGTCCACAGGGCAAGATGTAGTATATTCACAAATAACCCTCTCAAGACGTGACATGGCTACAATATGTTATCCTATCCTAACGTATTCAGATTACTTTTAGAATACTTTTGGAATATTTTCTTTTTTCGTTTGTGCCCTCCAGATATTTTCTGACCTCTTCAGGTGGGCCATTGCTGGTTCCTCTGTTGGCTCCAGGACCGTAGCTGAAGAAATCCTCCTCTCCAGAATCACTGGAGGCAGGAGCAGCATCAGTTGTGTTCAAGGCTGGTTCCATGTTAAACGCCTCAGCCACCTGCATTCTGCGGACATCTTCCTTTTCCTCATCAGGCGGCCACCACAAACGAAACTGAGGGCTTGATGCTATCGCCAATTTAGCCCCGCAAATTGAAAACCACTTCTGGAAGCGGGAATCGCTTGATAACAGTGTCAATGACATCTGAGAAGATGTGCGAATGAGGTTTCTTGTCAGACAGCCTCTTCTTCAAGGTCTGCAATGTTGGAATTACAAGTCCAAGAAAGCACTTTGTTTCCCCTTGAAGAAGGTCAAGGGCACACGCAAGTGGCTTGAGTACTTCTGCATATTCATTTAGGAATGCCAACTCATTTGCTAGCAACTCACAAACCTCTGCCAGTAGTGCATCTACAACGATGAGACGGCCTACAGGGAGGAGGTTCAGCATCTGACTGAGTGGTCAGTCAAAAACAAATGAACTCATTGTGGACTTCAGGAAATCGAAAGGCAACACACACACTCCCATCCACATAAATGGAACGGCAGTCGAGCGTGTGTCTATAGCTTCAAGTTCCTGGGGGTCCACATATCCGATGACCTCTCATGGTCCAACAATACCACCAGCTTAGTAAAGAAGGCTCACCAGCGTCTCTCCTTCCTGAGGAGACTAAAGAAAGATCACCTCTCTCCTCAGATTGTGGTGAACTTTTATCGCTGCACCATCGAGAGTATCCTGACCAGCTGTATTACAGCCTGGTATGGGAACTGTAATACAGTTCCCATACCAGGCTCAATGCTCAACAGGAAGGCATTGCAGAGGGTGATGAAAATCGCCCAACGCATCATCGGTGTCCCACTCCCTGCCATCGAGGACATCCAGAGGATACGGTGTTTGCAGAGGGCGCACAACATCTTTAAAGAAACCTCTCATCCTGCAAACTATCTGTTTGTCCTCCTACCCTTGGGGAGGCGCCTCAGGAGCCTCCGGTCCAAGACCAGCAGGTTCAGGGTCAGCTTCTTGTTACGAACTCAGGCACTTAGGATGAAGGACCCAATTGCCGACCGGGAGACAGAGGTAAAGTATTGGTAGGATACTTTATTTTTCCAATACAGCAAAAAATGAACAAAAGGGTAACTATAAAAACACTAGTCGAGATGACAAAAAAATAGAGAACACTAAATGAAAGCGCTCACGTAAAGATGAAGCACTTAATTTCGGACAGTTTGAAACGCAAGGGCAGTGATTGGTAAGTGGTCTGCCCTCGCTCAAGGGAAAGCCTCCAGCTTGACTTGAGACCGCCCCCGTTATAAATAAATGTAATTATAATGAAGCCAGCTGCAATGGATCATTGAACACCTGAAATTGAAAATCTGGCAACGCCCTCTTGGAAAATAGTGGGAGGGCTTGACCTTCCTCGATACTGGGCGTAGGCAGGAACAGGTAAGCTGGAGTCCGAAATTAAGTGCTTCATCTGTAGTGAGGAGACAAAACTTTCAACAAAAATACAATGAGCATAAACTTTACCATGACATGAGGCAGGGAGCAAACATTACCATCCAAGAGACAAGACGAACTGACACTGAACACTGGGAGACAGGGGTATTTAAACACAGGGTAACAAGACACAGGGGGAAACAATCAGGGGCGGGGCTGACGCTGATGAGCACAGGAGACACACAAGGAGTGACAGGTGAAAACAATCAGGAAATTAGACACACCAGGGAAACTAACGACAGAGGGGAAAACACGGGGAAAAAGACCAGACAATACACAGGGAGGAAAAACATGACAAGGAGAACAGAAAAACACCCATTTACAAGACATACAAAACTAAAAACATGACATAACACAAGAATCATGACACTTCTTCCCCAGGGCTGTTACCCTGCTGATCTCTGCCCGCTGATAAACCCATGCCCATACCCACCACCCACCTGTTTATATCTTTTACTGTCAATACCGTTTATACTGTACATATTCATCTGTTTATAGCCTATTTATAAGTATTCTATTTATAATTATTCTATTTATAATTATTCTTATTATATAGACTCCTGCACTGCTATTTTGCACTTCTGGTCAGATGCCTAACTTACAATTCGTCACTAGTACATGTACTATCTAATGACAATAAAGTTGAATCTGAATCTGAATCTGTAAGTGACACAATCTTCTGAACTGCATTGTACTCCGAATTCCACCGTGTCACACAGGGAATGACCAATTTCATTTTCCCAATCTCCTCCACTGCCTCTGCAGCCAAAGGTGATCTGTGATTCTTATTCCAGATTGCAGAACACTTAGCCATGGCACTGTAGAAGAGTTTGCGTGTTGCCCCCTGTTACACAGCCCGTACGCCAAAAGATGGCGTACTCCAATTTCTAAGCAATCTTTGCGATTTATTAAAAAAAACTTGACGGGAAAATGTGCGGTCCTCCATGGACACTCTGACCTATGTGTGCGCACAAAACGGGAGAAATTAGAAATTGCGACACCGTTGACAGAAGGAAGAATGGAGAGAAATATGTGAAAATAATGATAACATAAATAAAATGTTACCTCATGTATCATATATGAAGAATTAATTTGCAAACATTGATTAAAGCCAATCTTAAAATGATTAAACAAATGCCTGTTTGAGACTCCTCAGTGCACACAAAAACATAACTTGGAGAAATAAATAAATACGGATATGTATTCTCATAAATTATGCGGTATGCAGAAGGACAGAATCACGTCTAAACTGATGCCGTTTTGCATTTCTATAGGTTGTAGATACGAGCATGGTTTATACTTTCATGTTTAATCATGTTTTATGCCGTTTGCTAAGACTTGATAAGTCGCTCGTGTTATGACCGGCTCGTAGGCCACAACGAAAAGACAACCAGACGTACACGAGTTTCCAAAAAGCCACGGCACATTTATTGGTAAGGTACAAGATGGATGGACGAGGGGAGAGGATCGCCGTGTTACTCCTCCTGCGGCCGGCTTGGAGAGAGTCAGGGCCGCCGCGTGACTCCGGGCAGCTGGGCTTAACCTGTTAAGCCCCAAAGCCCCCATCGGCGGGGGCTTTTTTTTGTTTTTCACGACACTGTGTCTCAAGGAACCTTAATATTTAATAAACTATGAATATTTTATATCCATATAACAGGGAAAAACTCAAAAAAAAGTATTTTTTTTTTTTTTTTTCAAAAAAAAACACACACACCATACACTGACCCTCTGAATTAGCCCCGAGCGAAAAATGCTAACCTATTACCGCACCGACAATCACTCCACGCTCCCTTATTACTTATCCTAGCTCTGCACATCCAGCACATCGTTTATGATCATAAAGACACAGAATCTAACGGTGCCAGCCTCAACACTGAACGATACAAACTCACAACAGGGGAAGCAAACACAGACATCACAACACGTACCTTCATGGAGCATTTCTACCGGAGATGTCTCACCGTAGCTGCCAATCTGATCATTAGAGTGTTCAATGGCATTCAAACGAGAAAAAACGCTGCTGCAACGGTTAATCCATAGGTTGAGAAAGTATGGGCAATCTCATTTTTTTCATTTATAGTCCATAATTCCATATTGATGGCAAAACCGGAGACCAAAAGTTAGCTGCTAATGGTAGCCACATGCTGCAGCTGCTCCCAGTGTATTGACTCACGCGGCAGTCTAACAAACAGACATGACCAAATAAGGATTACCAGGTGTCCGCGATCACGCTGATTGGCCTCTTCAGCTCCACCCCACCGTAAGACCTGTAACACACCTGCACACAGGCTCTGGGGCCGTCACACTCGTAAAACACAGGAGGTATGGAAACTAAGAGCACCATATATTTGGTAAATTGTACAGCTGATACAACACAACACATTTGTTTTATTTCATTTAACTGGTGGATATAGAGTTGCTGCGGGGGGGTTGAGACGCACAGGCTGCAGTGGAGACGCTGCACACAGCTGATTGACAGCCGGAAAACAAACCACGAAATAAACTCGTCATGACTCCACTCCGGAGGGATTCCCCGATCATTTATTGCAGTTTATCATCAAGGGGGTGTCTCCTGTCACCGGCACAAACACACTGACCAGTGGCGTGCCCTCTCTGAGGGCCTAAGATATTCCAACCCAGTCTCACAAAAAAACGTGTAATAACTACGTTAGTCCACAACGTAGGACGTAGTATTTCTACAAAAACGCCTCTGAAATTGTAAGATCCCTACGTTTTCTTTCACCATTCATTCCAATGGCTGGTGTCTATGTCGCGTGATCTTCAAATTTCTCCCTGCAGAAAAGAAAAACATGGCCGACATTCATTTTATTCTCTGTGGAAAATGCCTATTTTAAGGTTAGTTTGGCCATTAAAACGTGTTTTGATATCATTTGATGCGAGAATATATGAGTTGTTATTTCAGATTATGTGTGCAGTGGATGTACATGATC
>CALSBZ010040046.1:0-14593 GCA_943591055.1 Gobionotothen gibberifrons | reverse complement strand
CCGGTTACGCTGCATCTGGCATTCGTCTCTAACTCAACCAGTGAAGGTAGTGTTCTCGCCCCCGCTCCTGGTAGACGCGGAACTGCCCTGTCTTTCCGGTAAGCAGGTAGCTGCCGAAGACTGTGTTCCCGCACCCACTCCTGGTTATGCTGCATCTGGCATTCGTCTCTAACTCAGCCAGTGACGGCAGTGTTCTCGCCCCCGTTCCCTCTGCCAGTAACGTGGGTGTAATTACATCCCTCTTCTGTTCGACGAGTAGCAGCAACGCTCTACTCTTTCCATTAAGCAGGTAGCTGGTGAAGGCTGTGTTCTCGCACCCGCTCCCGGCTACGCTGCATCTGGCTACCTACAGAATGGCTCATTCAGGTAGCGCCTGTATGGCTTCTCTTGAGCCCGAGGACGGCCACGACCGCTGCCCCTCTTGCCTCGGCCGCCTCTGGCGGTCAGTGGGGACGAAATTCGAGCATCTGAGGGAGGTTCTCACGGTAAACGCCTGCATGAGCTGTAGCTGCATGCCTCGGGCGCTCAGAGTGGCTAGGATCACTGAGGTGGAACGTCTGGCAGCAGCCAACAGACACCTCTCCTTGTCACATCCTCCTCCAGATCAACTCGGCCGCTCCCGGCGACTTGAGGGAGCGATGGCTATGGGTGCTCCCCCCAATAGAAGGACTAGAAACAGGCTGTCCTCTAAAGTGGATCAGCTAGCTGCCGATAGGGGCATGATGAAGTCGCCTCTTGGCCCTTCAGCCTGGGCCCGGTGTGGGGGCTGCTAGTGTGCCGCCTGCCCCCCCCTCGGTTGGCGCACCTCCTTCGGTTGATGCACCTCCTTCGGCTGACGCCTTCTTCGGTTGACGCACCTCTGGATGAGGACGCCTTGTCGCTAACGGCTTCGGCTAAAAGAGATGGAGGACGAGGTCCCGCTCGAGGAGGCTTCCCTCTCCTCTGCTCAGGGTTCTCTGCAGGGCATGGAGGACGACTCCATGGCGGCCACTATTCGTACGGCCCCGGCGCACTTGCAGATTCCGGTTCCGCAGGCCGACTTGGCTCAGGCTAGCGCCTTCTTCAGGCGTAGCCCTGCCCCTGTCCCCCTCACCGTTCGTCCTTCAGAGGAGTGCCTGAGGGAGCTCCACGAGGCTCTAAGGCCTGGGGTCAGGTGCCCTACTGTAGGGCCTACGGCGCAGCGGCACGTATGGGTCGTATCGGGAACTCCCTCTCCCATCTAATGCTGGCTGTCCCCACCTCTCTGCAGCAGGCTCCGGCCGAGCCTTCTTTGCTAGCCCTAATGGCTAGGGAATTGGGACGAGTTATGTCCTTTCTGGTACAGACTCGTCGCCAGGTCTGGCTGGCCCAGTCACCACTAATGGAGGCATGTAGGAGAGTCCTCCGTAGCGTACCAGTCGAGCCAGGGGAGCTGTTGGGGTCAGCTGCCCTGGAGGCACTGGAATGTGCTGCCCAAGCTAGGCAGACCAGGCAGCAGCTCTCAGGTCTTCGCAGATCTGTGCCCACTCCCAGCAGGCTCAGGGGCCGCTCTAGCAGCCGCACTCAGCCGCCGGATTACAGGGGTGGTCTGCAGAGGTCGTAGCAGCCCACTCAACCGCCTCCCAATGACTTTCGTGCCCCAGAGCCTTACCGGCCCAAGGGGTCAGCGATCCGGCAGGGGCCCTAGCTCTGGCCCAGGAGTCGTCCGTCCTTCGGTCCAAGGACGCAATCGAGCCAGTAAGACCCTCTGCTTAGCCCAGGGGATTCTACTCGGCGTACTTTCTCGTGAGCAAGAAAGTCGGCAGATTTCGCCCGATCTGGGACCTCAGAGGAATCAACAGATTCCTGAAGGTGCTGCCATTCTATACGCTGACCACTGCACATGCACAGGGGGAGTGGTTCTCGACCGTGGACTTGAGGGATGCCTACTTCCACGTGGGCCGGGCAAGATGGGGCCTTATATTCAGTCCCTCCGGCCCTCGGGCAGACTGGCGGCTGCCTCGGCCGCTGGGCCCTTAGGCCCGCTGTCGTTGCGCCCCATGCAGATGTGGCTGAACAGGTTTCACTTGGACGCCAAGTGGCACAGGCACAGGGAAGTCAGGGTGTCGCAGCATTGCCTCCACTCTCTGTCACGCCGGAGGGGCAGGGCCTATCTCCCGACGGGCGCGCCCATGGGCGCCATCCCATCCCGCCAGGAGACCATCACCATAGGTGCATGTCTCTCAGGGGGGGGTGCAGTGCGGCAAGGCAGGACCGTTCAGGGTCAGCGGTCTGCCCAGGAGGGTGCGCACCAGGTCAACATGCTAGAGCTTCGGGCTGTGCAGCTTGCACTCACGCACTTTCGACCCCAACTGGGGGGCAAGAATGTGCGTGTCCCTTGGGGACAGCATGTACATTGTTGCTTAGACAACAGTCCCTTCTAGATAGTGGACGTTCTCACTCCACTCTGAATTTATGTGGCTGCTATTCCTGCCCGACATGTTCGGGTCGACGGCGCCACGGCGGGGCGCCACAGGTCGGTGTCCCTCTTTACGAGAGGGACTTTACGGCAGCGTCCCCCTAGCACCCTGAGGGCTCCGGCTTGGGACCTGCCCTTAGTGCTGGACGCCCTATCATCTCCTCCCCTCGAGCCCCGGGCCCAGGTCGGGCTCAAGTGGCTGTCCCTGAAAACAGCATTTCTGCTTGCCATAACCTCAGGGAAGTGAGTCGGAGAGCTTCATGCCCTCTCCGTGAGCATTCCACAGGAGAGCGGCACGCCTGAATTGCTGTGCCCTGTGCGTGCCCTGAGGGCGTATATTGATGCCACGGCCTGCATACGGCAGTCAGAGCAGCTCTTCGTTTGCCATGGCGGCACTAGGAAGGGTCGTGCTCTCTCGAAACAGCGGCTATCCCACTGGGTGGTTGATACCATCACACACGCCTACGGGGCCAGTGGCCGCCCCCCGCCATCAGGGGTCAGATGCCACTCTACAAGAAGCATCTCAACATCGTGGGCTGCCCTAAGAGGGGTGCCCCTGGAGACCACCTGCGCCGCGGCTGCATGGGCGTCTTCTGGCACATTCTCCTGGTTCTATTGTGGGTAGCTTGGCTGAACTTCTCCGGCGTCTCCGGCTTCAAAAGTTGAAAATTGTTCAACTTCTGACGCCGGAGAAGCTGGAGAAGCCAGCGCCAGCCAATCAAATCCCGTTTCTGAAAATCTGACAGCTCAAGCCCTAGCCAATCAAACCGCGTCTAAGCTGGGAGAGATATCCCGCCGTTCATTTCTATATTTCAAAAAAAGACGGAGGAGAAACTAATTATCGCCGTAGCAAATCACCCGGTTTTGTATGACCAGTCCCTATTAACTTACCGGGATATAACCAGAGGAACCAGGCATGGAGGGAGGTGGCAGAGACAGTGGGTGAAACTGGTAGGTTTTCGCCTGTTTGGGGATTTTATATCCAGTTTACTTCGTTTTAACATTGCTATTGCTTTGTATGTCGGGGGCGGGAGATTCATGTGATAGGTTGTTGGTCGCGGTGCTCGCAAAAAATCCCCATGCCTCAGACACGCCCAGCTCCAAGCTTTTTTTTAAGCTGTAGTATGGACGGGCCGTAAGTGCCTGGATTCTTCATGACATGGTTGGTATTGGTCATCCAGTGCTAAAGCACCGCCTCTGGCGGTCAGTAGGGACGAAATAGAACGATAGTTACGGCTGTAACTACGGTTCTATGAGTCCCGGATGACCGCCAGAGTATCCTGTCACAATTCTTGTGTGCTCGCGAGAAGATTCTGGGAACAGATCCTCTGACGACACCGGCTGATATAGCCGGTGTCACGTGGGTCACAGGTGACTTTGTTGGTATTGGTACTCGAGCTGCGCATGCGCGCGATGGACATATCCAGTGCTAAAGCACCGCCTCTGGCGGTCATCCGGGACTCATAGAACCGTAGTTACAGCCGTAACTATCGATAATTATACATGAACAATTATTTGAGAAAGTAGCAGGAAAAGTAAATACTCAAGTAAATTACCTAAAAATGGTTCAGTAACTGAGTAAAGTACTTAGTTACTCTCCACCACCACTGCTTTAGGATATAAACAGCTGTTATGAAATTGTTCAGTAGGTGTCATGTAGGAAGGACAGTAGGAAGTGGACGTGATATCTATCTATAAATGGGGAAGAAGACTAAGAGGGAAGAAGCCCGTCACACACACTGTTTTTTTTTTTTATACCTTTAATTTTCTTGAAACTAAGGCAAAGCACATTTTAGCATCAAAGAGTACAAGTTATTTTCTCTAGACACAATGTCAACAAAAACCATTGCACAGTTTTAAGAATAATATACTGAAATCAAACAGCTTCTCAAGATAAGCACACAATAAAATGTCCACAAAGGGAAACAGCATGTGCACGTTCATTCCTTAAGAAGAGCACACTGTGTTGATTTAAAATGGCATAACGGGTGCCATAAAACAAAAAGATCTTCTTTGAATAGTGACATTAATACTATTTTTGAACTTACTGGAATATATTCAACAGCAGTAAGAAAGCTTTCTGCAGCATCAGTGTTAAATCTCAGGAGCTGCATTGCTCTCTAGTGGACAGTTGTGACACCAGAGAGAGAAATGGCAGTACAGAGCTGCAGGGAAATGACCTTCAAAATAGAAATAGAACATATCTGTAAATGCTGAGACACCAGTCCTAAACATATCATTTCTAGAGACAATGCTTTAATTACAGTTGCAGATTAACAGCCTAAAAAACACCCAACTGCACTGAAGTCACAGCAAGAAAAAAAGACAGAACAATACTTTGCTGCTATCTCCATATATGGCAATCATTTAAATATTTCTCGAACCAAAAATACTGAAGAACACCGTTTCTAAACATCTTCTTAAATGTACAATATAGTCACTTAGAAAAGGTTTTCTCACAGTAAATAAATAAACACTTTAAGAAGTTAAGACATGCAATTACATTAAAGGAGGGGTAGGTAAGTTTGAGAAACCGGCTCGAGATACACTTTTTGTTATATTCCATGGAATGCTCTTAATATCCTGATAGCAATGCATATTCTAAGTGCTTTGAAAAAAAATCCATAAAAAAAAATCATCTGTGGAAGCCGTAGTACTGTAAAAACTACGACCAATTATTTTAGCCGGGCCGGCTAAAATAACTGGTTGGCCGACCTGTCTGTCAGCCTTCAATCTCGTGCACACACACACACACACACACACACACACACACACACACACACACACACACACACTCGTGCACTTGCGCGTGCCGTCATTGCATTGGGCGTGTATCCCGTGAGCTCCTCGGTCAGTCCTCCTGCAGCGGCTCAGTCCTCCTGAGCTCTGCAGCAGGACGCGTTCACCATGGCAGAGTTTGCTTCAACATCGCCTACAGGTCGCAAAAGAAGAACTGTAATGCAGCAAATTATGAAGAAAAAGAAAGTGGAAACTAGGAGAAGTCAAACCAGAGTCAATATCGGAGTTGCTTTTCAACGATGGCGACTATTTACGGAGCACACCGGGCCGGAGCTGACGCCATGCTCGACTCTTTTTCTCTTGGACTGTTGTGAGCTTATATGTGGATCTGGGTACCGGTCGCGTATCTTCCAGACACAGCAACTGGGAATAATCACTCTGTTAACCTGTCCCAGGGCTCCATATTGCCACACAACAAATTGTCTGTATGCAGCATAGCTGAACTGTATGTTGCTCTCCCCTGTGTGTCCCAATGTGTCACCGATAATAACAAACAAACGCTAGGTAGCATAGCATTTATATTTACTCATTTAGCAGACGCTGTCTAGCGTAGCTAGGTACTGTATTTCGTTCGTCGACAAACATGATAGATGAATACGCTAAATATTTCAAATAAACATTCAAAACCAACTTGGGCTGTGTAGTATTGATAACCTTTTTTTTGCCTGATATGTAACGTTACGTTCTAAGGATAGAGGGTGTCGTTTTTCTCATATTGATATTCTGAATAATCTGTGCTGTTGTATTTAATGTAAAGTGTCCCTACTGTAGGCTATTTTTATTATATGTACAGCACTTTGGCTCGATCAAAAATCGTTTATAAATGTGCTATATAAATAAAACTTGATTTGATTTGGTTACCGCAGCCTGCTCTCCTCAGCTAGACGTAACATTTGTAATATATTTTCACAAAACAAACATGCTAGCTTCAAAAATATAAGCACTGACAATAACTTTATTATATATTTGTTTTACATTCATTAACATGATCTTGGGCGCGTTCATGTGTGTTGGAGGAGGTGCTCTGTAGGAAGTAGGGCGGATTCTTTTCGGCTGTGTACTTTTGAATTTTTGTGCACTAGAGGCTGTTTCTCAAACTTACCTACCCCTCCTTTAATGACATGATGGAGTGACAGTGGAAAAGGAAGAGTCTATACATTCATTATTTCTTTTAGAAATTGATTGCCATAATGAAGCAAATGTTGTGTTACAAAAAAGTGAGTAAATTACTTTAAAATATACAGCTTTTTCTGAGGACAGAACCAAATAAAATGGATATTGAAAATGGCAAATTATTTCCAAAAGGATTACGTGAAGCAGTCACAGATAATAGCACAAACGTAAGCTGTTTTTTTTTTTAAGAATAGCATTTAGATACATAACACATTTCTGCTACACTGACTGCTGTATGATTCTTCATATTGCTGTTTTGTCCTTTACAAATAAACACAGCATTTATATAGCCAGGGTTACATTTACACGTAAGGTACTTAATTTGCTTTTCACTGAGGAGGATAAATGATATATTTTCTGATTGGATGGAAACGAAAGGATGAATCTGCACAGACATGATGGACAACCTGATGTGATTGGATGATTATGGTGACATATAAGAGCCTTTATCTTTGTCCAACCAGAGTTGGACCCACGTACACTGAATACAGATGTTTGTTCCCAAAATAACCCAGAAAGATGTGACCATTTGTTGATGAACTTAGCAATATTACTTTGTACCAGTTTTCTTTGTACCAAATGTATTCCCTTACAGTTACAGAAGCAGCTGACGACCAACACACTTGTGTCTTTTGAAACGATTATGCCATTTTAATCTTTGGTCACAAACATTGCAGCTCTATTTTTCCTCTCCTGTGTGGACTCTTATGTGTTTCTTTAAAATTCCACTATGTGAAAAAGCTTTCTTACAGACTGTACAGGTGAATGGTTTCTCTCCTGTGTGGATTCTCATATGTGACTTTAAACTTCCACTCTGTGAAAAAGCTTTCTTACAGGCTGAGCAGCTGAATGGTTTATTTTCAGCACTACGTTGTGGATCACTGACAGATTCATGTCTATTTTTCAGTGAGTTTGAGCCTGATGCAGGTTCTCTGGTCTCTTTCCAATCAGCACTGTCTTCAGTGTCAGGTTCAAAAGAGTCTCCAGTGTCAGGTTCAGTCTTTGGTTGTAAACTGCTCTCTGGATCTGAGTTCCTGGCTGGTTCTGGTCCTCGAAAGTCATCTCCATCAGACCCCATGTGTCGGGGCGTGGCTTGTGGGCAGTGGGCACTATTTCCCCCAGGAAGTGCGCCGGACTCTGAGTAGAATATTCGTGCTGGCCAAACGGCGGTACTACACTTCCTTTAGGTTGCTGGGCCCGGAAGCACTTTTTACCATTGACTTACATGGGGAAAGAATGGTCTGTAAATCGTTGGATAATTTTTTTTAAACTAAATAAACTACTGTGGTGACCACGTATTAACACTGGGACATAATTCACACACGGAACTCTGGGGTAGGGATATTGTTTCCGCACGGACATATATGTTGTGTTGTCTATATATGTTGTGTGCACCTCTAGCTCTCTCTCTTCTCTTCTCTTCTCGGGCTGCGACCCGATGACACCTGCTTTGCTGCTGCTCAATAAAGCCAGCTTTGCTCATCAATTGCACCGCCTCATGACTCCATATCCTTCGGCACTACACTGGTGACCCTGACACGTCTCGAAGTTTCCGGGACGGAGCCGAACACGGCAAAAGGAACTCCGGTTCCTTTCTCGAAATGCCGGGGATTTTTGGAATCGTCCGTGGCTGCCGCTGGCACACGGACCGGGGCTCGGTGCGTGCCCCGCAGAAGAGCTGGGGACGTGGCTCAACGTTCCCGCATCAACCTCCCATCCAGCAGGGAGACGATGCACGACCCGCTGGGTCGACCAGCAAACAGACTGCTACCTCGTGGGTCTGTTTCTCCGGGCCGTGCGGCTGCACGTCCCGGTCGGCTAGCGGCTTGCCACGTGGGGCTAACGACGGCTAGCAGCTACACATGGCTGCGCTAGCTGGACCACGTGGAGCTAACAGCTAACAGCGGCAGCTAACAGCTAACAGCGGCTAACAGCATCGACAGCTAACAGCTAACAACAGCTAACAACAGCTAACAACGGCTAACAGCGACAGCTAACGGCTAACAATGGCTAACAGCAACGACAGCTAACAGCTAACGGAGCATCTAACCTGTTAACATCTGACTGTTAACGATTTTTGTTCCCCCGGTGACGGAGAGGAGGTCCGACCAGCCGGTTGACCTCGTGTGGACACTCTCACCTATTTCACCTACCTTTTTGGACCATGGACAGTACGGCCTTTTTGAGCTATTTCTGGTGCCTGAGAGGAGGTACGATCAGTCGGTCGGCCTCATGTGGACACTCTCGCTTTTTCACCACCTCGACGGCGGTTTCAGACGCCACTCACGTTTACATTAACGCCTGGGTGGTGCACTACTGGACCCCGGCTCGCCTCGACAGTTCCGGACGTCGCCCATGCCTGCATCGGCCCATGGGTGGCGCGCTCCGGGACCCTGTCTGGCCTCTCATCTGTCCACGGCTCCTTCCTCCTGCGGAGACTGCTCCTGCCTCCCGGGGATACCTCAGCGCCTGCTGAGGACTTCTCGCCCGCCGCCGCTGTGCGCCTGCCTGCGGCCGGGTTGTGCTCCTTCCTCCTGCAGAGACTGCTCCTGCCTCCCGAGGATACCTCAGCGCCTGCTGAGGACATCTCAGCGCCTGCTGAGGACATCTCAGCGCCTGCTGAGGACTTCATGCCCGCCGCCGCTGTGCGTCTGCCTGCGGCCGGGTGGTGCTCCTTTCTCCCGGGGTTGCTGCTCCTGCCCCCCGGAGACCCGGTTCCTTTCCCCCGAGGACGTCATGCCCGCCACCGCTGCGGCAGCGCTCCCTCCTGCTGGGGACCACCGGGTTATTTTAGCCCTCGTTGGGGCTCCTACCCTCTCCTGCGGCCCCCTTCCGACGGCCCGTTCCATGGCACAGCCCTCACCTGCAACCTCAGCTCTGTGGTGCTTCCTCCCGGACGCGAGGATTTTTCGCCTTGTCTGAATTCTGGGGGGGCTTGTGTGGTGACCACGTATTAACACTGGGACATAATTCACACACGGAACTCTGGGGTAGGGATATTGTTTCCGCACGGACATATATGTTGTGTTGTCTATATATGTTGTGTGCACCTCTAGCTCTCTCTCTTCTCTTCTCGGGCTGCGACCCGATGACACCTGCTTTGCTGCTGCTCAATAAAGCCAGCTTTGCTCATCAATTGCACCGCCTCATGACTCCATATCCTTCGGCACTACACTACCCAGTATGAACACTTATTAAAAACATTCGTTCCTCAAGTTGTAGAAATGTGCTAATAACGTTATTCTGAGAGTTATTTCCCTCTGCATTATGAACGCGCACCTAACCCATGGGACCGCGCACCCCGGCATGTTACGTGTTCAGCACTACATGCGTTTATCTTTACCCATGGATGCACAATAACAACGGACCTATATCGTCTTACTGCCATCCCACGGAGCTGTAATAATGGATATATTGCACATGTTTGCTGTAATTCATCATTTGTAAAATATTATACTACATGGGTTGTATGATTAAATCTTGTACCGTAAATGTTGTATTAAAGGTGAGGTGTCATGGCCATTTCCACTGATCATAATTCCATTGTTGAGGTATACTAAAATAGAAAAATACTGTGCAATTTTCCAAACTCACATTGGTTTCGCATACAGCATCTCTGTAAAGTGTGTGTATTCACTTTCTCCACTAAACGGCTCGCTGCAGCTCTCCCCCCCCTCCCTGTGAGCCCAGTGTGCTCCGATTGGTCAGCTCGGCCCCTCTGTTCTGATTAGTCAACCACCAGAGAGGCTCCGCTCCGAAAGGTGGCTTAGCTGACAGTTAGCTGCTAGCTAGCTGAAAACACCAACGGTAGCACACACCATGATATGCCAATATATACACCTTACACACCCCATAACATGTACAGATTCGAGTATAGACATGTGGGGCGTAGAACGGAAGAAGAGTACGTTATTTTTACCTGTAATAAACTACTACTTTGTTTGATGAAAAATCTAATCATGGTTTGCTATATATGAATGATATGTTATAGGAGCAAATACTTCAGGGAAGAAAGGCTACTAAGTATTTTCTATCAAACTTTATTTTAGAAATGTACAAAATGAACATAAATATACATATATACACGGTATATCATCCATTCCTCCCCGCCATCTTGCAAGCTACAACCGGGGCTGAGGCATCAGTGGTCAACCCGTCTCAATCATGTATTGTCCGCCAGATACGCCAGGAGTTTCCTGATCTGGCTGGATGATATTATATAATAGAAACGTAGTTGTTTTAGATTGGTTAGTAGTAGTTGTGGACTTGTGGTAGCAGTGTGTATCTCAACACCGTTAGCTTCAGTGGCGACTGGTCATTAGGGGCAGGTGGGGCACAGCCCCACCTAGTGTCAGCAGAAAGTATTAAAAATAATCATTACAAAAAAATTCTAAATAAATAAATGTGTTTAATGTTTAATCATCTGATTCGTCTGTACATTGCTGTTTTAGTCTGTTTTCTTCTAATTCGTGTCTACAGTGTGCCTATTGAGCCGTTTTGAACAATGTGGGACAAAACCTGATCTTGCCCTCCCTATCACTGTCAAAGTGAACGGTGACTGTAAAAACTACACTGCGCATGCTCAGAGTATTTTCCTATTTAGTGTTTGTGGCAAAAAAATAATGACCAGAGGGGCAGAGAGCTGCCATCCCCACCATACGTCATCTCACATCATTCAGAGCTGATTGGCTGTAAGCACGTGTGCCGCGAAAAGTGTAGTGTGTGAAGAGGAGACGAGAGAGAGCAGCGGAAACCCGGAAGTAAGCTGCGCACGGGTTCCCTCGACAAAAACAATGATATTTCTCCATAGGATTTTAGAAAATAGCTCGAAATAAGAACTGTGGGAAACGGTTAGATAAATGCACGTTTTGTTCAGCCGGATAATATCCACATGTCTACCCTACTTTTATGATTTTCGAATCATAAATCTATCGATTAGATTTAAGATTTGACTTTTGAAACTACAAGAAGATAAGGAGGACTTTTAGAAAAAAGTAATAGAGATTTTTGTCCAGAGGGATAGCATGGACTTCATCTTCAAGTCAAGGTAAGACCACCATTGTATTGGAAATGGAATCTTACTAAGAGAGAACAATACAATATTTAAATGATAAAATGACATTTTTGAACTGTATGTTTTAAAATTAATCGAAGCATCAGACTAAAATAATAGAATATTTTGATTTAGGTCAAAATATAATATTTGTAAACCTGAAGAGTCAGTGCCAGTGCCTCTCCATCCATGAACCTCACTGCATGTCACTGCAGAAGTTTATATAAACATCTACGTTTTTTATGCCCCACCACTTTTGTACATATAGAAACGCCACTGGTTAGCTTGCCAGCTAATATGCTAACCTAGCTTTCTGGTTTACCTTGGTAGCATATGAACGTTAGCTCGGAGAAAAGGCAACTAATGTAGTGTAATAAAACCACTATGAACAAAAGCTAGTGGTTCATATTAGGCTAGCAATAACGTGTTTACAATTGCAATCTTATACAGTAGTCTGCTACGTTCGGTCATTCGTTGTAGCTGGCATGAAAACAATGTTTTCGCCTAGTATGTATAGCTAGCCTCGTTAGCATGCACAGAGCTGCGTCGCAGCTTGGAGGAAAACCACATATCATGTAATGGCCGTAAGGGAAATCACCCGGAGTATACTGTATGAGTATTCCATGTGTGAATGCAGACAGTATCCTGCCATGACAAACATGTAAAGCCATCTGCTGACATTGTAGTTTATATATGTAAAGGTTAGCAACTGAGTTAGCCCAGTTAGCACCGTGTCAATGGCTCAGCACCCCAAAAAACGTTTACCCATTTTCACAGTTGTGGTAGATATAGCTTGCTTGTTTTAAACATCATAAATACACAAACAACAATGAATACTTACAGGTTGGGTACCCGAATCTCCCGCTGGTCCAAACAAAGTAGGAACAGCATCGTCCTTCAGTGTCCTACGCTGTATATATCCGGTATGAATCGCTCCATGTTTTGTGAAGCTATTCTCCGTGAAATGCCGCACACACAGTAAAATACCGGCTCCAACATCTGAAGGAACAGTGTTAAAAAGGAATGTCAACCACTGACTTGACTGCCCTCGGTAAGGCATGCATTGAACATTTCCCCTCACAAGACAGGAAACAGACCCTCGTTGGCATGACTGGATACAGTTTTGAACTGAACCTGAGATTCCAACAGTATATAGGCTGGCAGAGGGTACGGCCATAGCTCTGGGCGTGGCTACTGGGTGCTCCTACGACACAGCACCCAGGAAGTAAAAAATGGACAATGACGTATCTCCAACAAGCCGTTTTGGGGAGGTATTTTCTGTTTTAGAGTTGTACTCACTACAGGGTGTACTTTGAGGGTTTTGACTCTGCACACCGTTTACATGCAGAAAAACCTTCATAACACACAAGGGGACGGGTAATAACCGGAATAGCATGACACCTCACCTTTAAATTAAGTTAATATTACCGATTAACTCCATCATAATAACAACCCATTACCATGGGCGCGCGGTGCTGTTACGTGTACGCAAATTGACGTGCTTGATGTGAACGAGCCTTTTGCGGTCCGTGGTTAAAGTTGCGCATGCTCTATGAGCGCACATATGGGTACTTCTCAGGCATGCTGGGTAATCTGTGACGTTTCACTGGCCCATTCCCAAACCGCCCCCTACACCCTACCCCTGCACCCTACCCCTCCGTTTGCCCGTTCACGCGGAGGGTCCGCCACATTGAGGGCTGGTCCAAAGCAATCAGGGCGGAGGGGTAGTGGGTCATAAAAGCCTCCGACAGCGAGTTTGCATGGATGCAGGCTTGATAGGCTGCGTTTCACTTCGGTTAAATGGATTCCTTGCGTCCCTCCATGCTTCCCTGGTGGGAGGGACTAGTCACAGGGAAACGACGCAAGTGAGGGAAATGAGTTTTAAGAGTAATGGGACGTCCTTTCCTCCGGAGCGTCACGTGAAGCGTCGTCCGTTTGTGATGACGCTGCACAGCTGATCGTCTGACAGCAGCCAGATCTGTCCCCGTTATTTCCACACACACACCCGCCTCTGTTAGTACACATTTACTGACACAAACATGTGTATCATCTGTTGTAGACCCAAATACATTAAATAAAATAAGAACTCATTCTCAAAAAAGATAAACGCCATTCTTAAAATGTATAAACGAAAAAAGCGATCATCAACATTTTTCCAATAAATGAATAAAATGATTTTTGACCACTTTGTGGTTCAGATATATCACATATTTGTAACTAAATGATACATTAATTGAAACAAAACACTGTATAAACTGAGGAGTGACTTCCGTGAGGTTCATGTATTTTCTTCACTCCGCTGGAAAACTGCTCTCATGTCAAGAAGCATCAGATCAGTGCATGCACTGCATCGTCCAATCAGTGAGCGATACACAGTAAGGGGGCGGGGCGAGTATCTGAGGATTTCATCGGAGGGTGGTCTCGTGGTTCCTCGATTATCGCTCCTCCATTATCGCTCCTCGCTCCTCCAGCAGAAATAAGAGCCATGGGACGCTACTCAAGATGGCGCAGACAAATCAACTTCCGGTGAGACCGAGGACCGAGGAGCGAGAAAATGAAAATAGTCGACCTGAGAAGCAGCCAGAATCTCACTCCACAGGTGTGCAACCGTTTTTCGGGCATGGAGGAAACAACATCATACAAATGTGAGTTCCATGTGGTTATTTTTGTAAACGATAATTAATATGTTGCCTTAACAGTTAAGGCAACATATTAAACATAGGCATATTTTAGTTAAGGCTTAAAGGCCCTGTGAAGTGTGCGCCTGTGCATGATCTGTTATGCTAATACATATAGTAATGACCAACATTGTCCATTGGAACCCTATCAAAGATGTTGGAATAGCAACGAATTTGACGAGTTTTGAATTGAAATCCGCAGTCGACCTCCGCCTTCGTGGGCCTGGCTTGCGATCTACTGCGTGACGTCACAAGATGGTCGCGGCCGAAGTGTTTACATTCATCACAGTTCATTGTTTCTCTGTTTCAAAGTCGAATTTATCAAAGTTTTTGAGCGAGTATTTTACTGGAAAGTGTGTCGGAGTCGACTCCCCTCCAGAGTACAATAATGTATGTTTTCTGCCATCTTTGATGAGAGATAAAATGAAATGTTGCCATAAGTTCTCAGTGAAA
>CALSBZ010040045.1:0-13562 GCA_943591055.1 Gobionotothen gibberifrons | reverse complement strand
ACATATTTTTGCTATTGTTGCTGAGTCAGAATGCAATGTGTAATGGCTGAAGAAATATTAGACATTATTTAATGCAGTAAAACATATGTAACTAAAAGATATTCAATAATTTAATACAAAATAAAACTGGAAAAGATTACATTGTGTGGAAGAAGTATTAGTTTTTGACCTGTGTTGAGTTCAGTTTGACCAGTATTCTGGTAATGATATGTTCAATTGTTAATTTATTAGACAATATGCAGTACAGACTGATTGAGTATGTCGTTGGCAGAAGGTGAGTGTGCAACTTCAAACAAAAAAGACAGAGCTGTCGCGTGTGTGTGTGTGTGTGTGTGTGTGTGTGTGTGTGGCTTTACTGACACATAACATATTTGGTTCTCCACACTGACGATACAATATAACAAGAACAAAAATAAATCTTGTTGAGTAATCACACATGTTTATTTTACCATTGCCCATGATCATTTACATTATCTTGCAATAATGAGGGATTCAAATGTAGAAAAACATTCATAATATTTAGGCTGACAATAACAATTAAAGCTTCAAGCAGCGATGATCGGGACCTCGCTAGGGCTGCTCGATTAAGGCAAAAATCATAATCACGATTATTGTTGGTCAATATTGATATCACGATTATTAAATACGACTATTCATTGACTTTGAAAACATCAATTTATTGAACTAAGAAAGTCTCTAATGTCCGACTGCAAGTGAATGCAGCACAAGATGCACGTCTTGTAACCCCTCCCCCGGCCCTGGCGCGAGCCTGGAAATATGATTGGCGGCGATTTCATTTGAACGGGGGGGACGGCGCGAAACGAGAAGCATTTGGACCCAAGTAGACGGAAGGAATGAGGTATTTGCAGTCTACAATGACAGAGAAGAAGAGACTGTCAAGTTTGGCTGTACTCAGCATTGAGTCAAAACGCACTAAAGCTTTAAATCTTAATACGTTTGTGAGGCTTTTTGCTGAACAAGTTGGTAATCGCAGCATTCAGCTGTTATACAGTAGGCATGCCAACTTGATGCTGGATGACTCGATGAGCATAACAACTGTTAAGATGGTGACCTTACGTGTGTATATATTTTTTTTTCTTTGTGGGGGTCTGCCCCCAAAAAACAGTTTTAAGTCCTGAGAAAGATAAGATGGTGTGTAAAACTACACTGCCCAGCCAAAAAAAAGTAACCACTTTGATTGAACTAGGCCAGTAGGTAAGGACTTTCCACTGGATAATAACTGCAGCGATGTATATTAGTGATGGGATTTATGGCTCTTTGAAGGGAGCCGGATCTTATGGCTCCGTTCCTTTCAAAGAGCCGTTCAAAAGAGCTGTTTTTTTTTTTAAAGGGGGCGGGGTTACTAGGTTTATCTGCGAAATAATCACCAGGATAATGATTGACTGTATTGCCAGACCTAATGTCAATAATCTGCATTGTAAACATGACACAAGGTGGCGCCATATCCATGTCATTCATGTCAGTGAATGTACTTTGAATTGACCCTCTGTATGTGTTAAGTAAATAAAGTTGCCTTGCCTTGAATGAAATTCATGCAACTCTTAATATTAGATACTGTGTTTTTAAGTGGCGATGGAGATTATTTGTTGACCCTGCTTTAAAGGATATTTTGCCTTTACAAATGGTGCGCTTTATCACTGCCTGGGTTTTGGTTGAAGTGCATTTAACTGCGTTTTCGCGTTTGGCTCATTTTCCATAAACACGTTGTTTACCTGTCCTGTACCACTTGTTATTTCTCTCTCGCGCGTATTCCGTTAAGACCCCCCCTCCCTGTGAGCCCAGTGTGCTCTGATTGGTCAAGCGACGTGCAACTGCTCGTGAGGAGCTGCTGTGAGGAGCAGACAGGGCTTCCGTGTCGGAGATAGATACAGTCAGAGTAGGGGCAGGTCTTCACAGAATACGTTTTGGGGCACAACATCAAGCTTTTTAAAAGGCGAGTGGATTTTGGCAGGCAGTGAGTGCGGACAAACGATTGAACGATAACAAGAACGGCTCTCACCAAGTACGACTCGGTTCCCCTCGTTCATACCAAAGAGCCGTTCAAAAGAATCGGCTCGTTTGCGACCGACACATCACTAATGTATATGTTTTAGCTGAATACACATTTTTTAACCCTAACTGATGCAGTTAGTCACTTCTTTAATGTTTGTTCTTTCTGATGTAAAGTCAAGGTTGTAACTGTTTGCAGTAAAGTCGTGGGGCGCTGAACTGTTCCTTTGAATCTTTTGAATTTTGATACATGATATAATTACTTGTCTTTCAAATTTGAAGGAGGGTGAGCAAGCATCTTGAGGAACATTCATCATTAACTCCTCCAAAAAATATAGTTTATTCAATAATAAATGAATATGTGAATCATAAAAGTGATTGACAGCCAATAGGAATAATATGATTGTTAATAGTATCATATTCATTCAGACAAACATCGATGAGACAGTTAATTAAAGGTGGGGTAGGTAAGTTTGAGAAACCGGCTCGAGATACACTTTTTGTTATATTCCATGGAATGCTCTTAACATCCCGATAGCAATGAATATCTTAAGTGCTTTGACAAAAAATCCATTAAAAAATGTCATCTGTGGAAGCCGTGGCACTGTAAAAAGCACAACCAATCATCTGAGCCGGCCCGGCTAAAATAACTGGATGGCCTACCTGCCTGTCAGCCTTCCATCTGTGCACAAACTTATCTCGTGCCCTCATTGGTTATGTGCGCGTTCGTGTGTGTTGGAGGAGGGGCTCTGTAAGGAAGTGGCAGATTTTCTCCGGCTGTGTATTTTCAAATTCTAGCGCACTCGAGCTGGTTTCCAAAATTACCTACCCCACCTTTAATGTACTTATTGCAGCAGTCTGCATATATTTGGTACCCCATGCTGGTCTAAGAGTGAAACAAACTCATTCAGTTATTGTTCAGTTAAAATTCATTCAATTATGTCTGCCATCTTTATATATCTCTATTTAAGGCTTTACTGATGTGCCACAATAATATCACCTAATGTTATTGAGTTAAAATATTAATATTGTGGCTTTCCAAGTTAACATTGATTGATATGACTGCGATTAAATCAGCATTTACTTCTGCCAGGGGATGCCACCCCTCCAAATCTCTTGCCACCCCATGAATATTTGTCTAGATCCGCCCCTGTGACTACTGTATAACAGCTGAATGCGGCGATTACCAACTTGTTCAGCAAAAAGCCTCACAAACGTATTAAGATTTAAAGCTTTAGTGCGTTTTGATTCAATGCTGAGTACAGCCAAACTTGACAGTCTCTTCTTCTCTGTCATTGTAGACCGCAAATACCTCATTCCTTCCGTCTACTTGGGTCCAAATGCTTCTCGTTTCGCGCCGTCCCCCCCGTTCAAATGCAATCGCCGCCAATCATATTTCCAGGCTCGCGCCAGGGCCGGGGGAGGGGTTACAAGACGTGCATCTTGTGCTGCATTCACTTGCAGTCGGACATTAGAGACTTTCTCTCATAAATGTCCGATGAGCCACAAGTTTTCTTTCAAAAACAAAGCTGCCAACTGGGGTGGCAGCTGGGGTGGCAAGGCTATGTTTTAGGGTGGCAGTTGCCACCCCATGCCACCCCGGTAGATCCGCCCTGGGGTATCTCGAAAACTAAAGCCTTTTTTGAGGACTTGCTGCTAGACCTGCGAGTGTGAAAGGTACATTTGTAGCTTTACTGACACATGTTCAACACTAGATGGCAGCAGAAGGCAGGATCCTGGGTGCTTTGAGGCTTCTGAGAAAAACAAGTCATCAGTTGAAGTGCTGCCATGAAGACACTTTGTACAGACATGACAAATAGCCAGAAGTATAGACACCCATATGTGATGGTTGAACCGGCTTTGTTTTGCTGCTAAATAAGATTCATTTGACAATCATACAGTGCATACAACTGCTAGTATGGAAGCCCTTAACAGCAATTGAGAAAAACAATCTGGTGAAATATTTGTTTAAGTCTTGATCATCTAAAACAATTTGTATTAGTATTATTACATATTTAGTTTGTTTAAAGGTGGGGTATGTAATTTATTTCAGAAACACTTTTTGTTATATCCCATGGAATGCTCTTAACATCCCGATAGCAATGAATATATTAAATGCTTTGACAATAAATACATGAAAAAAATCATCTGTGGAAGCCGTAGAGCTGTAAAAAGCACGACCAATCATCTGAGCCGGCCCGGCTGAAATAACTGGATGGCCTACCTGCCTGTCAGCCTTCCATCTGTGCACAAACTTATCTCGTGCCGTCATTGGTCATGTGCGCGTTCGTGTGTTGGAGGAGGGGCTCTGTAAGGAAGTGGCAGATTTACGGTTGTGTATTTTCAAATTATAGCGCACTCGAGCTGGTTTCTCCAAAATTACCTACCCCACCTTTAAGTGTGTGCCAGGATCATCTTTCTAAGGTGCTTGTTTTTCGGCAGGTTTTTTCTTCCAGGGTCCTTCTTAGATTCATGATTTTTTTTATCCAGGTAGGCCTAGTTTACATTTCTCCATGCCCTTTACACGCAAGTGACGTATGGTATGTGTTTCAGTAAAAAAGTTATGTATCATTACAGTGTCTGTAATATAAATGTATTTTCTTTGCACCTATCTATCTTGAGTCCCATTTAAAATAAAAGGTAGTGTTGCACCTTTTTTTCAACCATATCTATGGCATAACAATGTCAATAAGAAATAATGTCCTCCTGACAAACCCGTTTTTTTCTACCTGTTTCATGGATAATACAAATATTGTATGTATACTTTTCCACCTGTTGTTAAATCATGAAGACAGGAAGTAAAACAATAAAATCTTCGTGGATTCATCTTCTTATTACAGACACACAAATTTCCTAACATTCGGTCTATAGGCTGTAAAATGTATTATCTCTTCGATTTACACACGGCATCTATTGCACGTATGTCCGTCCTGGGAGAGGGATCCCTCCTCTGTTGCTCTCCCTGAGGTTTCTCCCATTTTTCCCCCTTAAAACTGTGGGTTTTCTCCGGAAGTTTTTCCTTGTACGATGTGAGGGTCTAAGGACAGAGGGTGTCGTTTTTCTCATACTGATATTCTGAACAAACTGTGCTGTTGTATTTGCTGTAAAGTGTCCCTACTGTAGGCTATTTTTATTATATGTACAGCACTTTGGCTCGATCAAAAATCGTTTATAAATGTGCTATATAAATAAAACTTGATTTGATTTGATAAAGATTGAGATTATACACAGAAAATGAATCCCCGCGTTTCTATCAAAGATTAATCGCACAAAAAAAAGGATAACACGCCCCAAGGGCGGAAATACACATAAATCAAATCAAATCAAGTTTTATTTATATAGCACATTTATAAACGATTTTTGATCGAGCCAAAGTGCTGTACATATAATAAAAATAGCCTAGTAGAGACACTTTGCAGCAAATACAACAGCACAGATTGTTCAGAATATCAGTATGAGAAAAACGACACCCTCTATCCTTAGACCCTCACATCGTACAAGAAAAAACTTCCGGAGAAAACCCAAATCGAAGAGATAATACATTTTACAGCCTATAGACCGAAATGTTAGGAAATGCGTGTGTCTGTAATAAGAAGATGAATCCACGAAGATGTCAGCTACAATCCTGTGGAAGCCATCAGTGAAGCAGCATGACGAGACCCAGGCAGGACCGCAGAGACAGGTTCAGCCACAGTCCCAAGTAAATGTATAAATATCTATCCACATGGGGAAATAACATAGGCATTCCCCGATACTGAAACTCTGAAGGTATTTCTGTTGAACAACACGTGTATTTCACAGCAAAGTCTCGGTTCAGATTGACAAACAGCATTCAGCATCAGGAGGGCAAAGGTCAGAACATTGTGACTTTCTGACAATGTTTATCTACACGGTTCACGGAGCTTTTGTTGAGCCTGAATGTGTGAGATCAGGCACATCAGTGTTGTGTTGGGGGTTCATGTGAAAATCTCCCATTCCCCAAATTGCCTTCAGACCTGGGAACTGAACCCCCGTTTACAAAAAACATTTACATCACAAAGAGGTTAATGCTCCTACTCACTCCTCCCGATTTGGAGGGAAACAGACGCACTTTAGAGAGGAGTGTGATAAACAAGCTTGATTTACAAAGTTATCTAAACTCATTTCCTGTTATCTCGCATTTTTGCATTCAAAGAAAAGACATCCATAAACTTTGACAAGGATGTGAACAATGTTGTTTTAAAAATGTAAACAAATGCAAATATTTGATGAGAAGGGAAATGCATTTATCTAACTTGGTGTAAATACAAACATAACATTTGTTTAGAGAGGAACATTTCAGAGGGCGCCTTCAATTCTGCTTAAGTACATGTTCTAAAGGCAGGACTTTAATAAACAGTTTTGACATAATAATGTAAGATTTCTACTTTAATTTAAATGGGGACTATGTTCATTTTGAAAGAATTTGCTGCTGCAACCTTACTTGTTCTAATAAGACAAGATGCTTAAGCTAATGTTAGCACATTTCAGATGCATATTCCTGTTAAACTGAATATCTATTCACGACTTGTGACGCTTTAGCATTTAGGCATAATTGCCACTTGCAACAGTCACAGTTTTTTAAGCGTGTAAAAAATAGTGACTTTAAGGGAGAGTTGTGTCCACTACTGAGCTAATGACCATACATACACAAGATGTCAGTAAAGAAATGTATAGTATCATTTTCGATTCCTCTATTGGCGCTTTCCCACTGTAGCACGTAGCACGGTTTACAGGCCCGCTTTTTTTTGCTTTTCCACTCGGGGTAGTTCCGGCTCAGGGCTACTTTTTCACCTTTTTTCTGGCCCTCCAAAATCAAGGTTCTTGCCGGGCCAACAACCGGGCTGAATATGCTAAATTAGTAACGTAAACACTCTCGACTGCTGAATAGCCAGAGAGAATCACTGGCAAGGGGGCTACAACTACAACAAAATGAACATATTTGACCGTGATATAATTGTAATACACGTTTCAAAATGATGCCGAAGTAACAACATACTGATACCGGTCTGCAGACAAGACGGCAGGCGAGAAACCTTTTAAAATGCGTGTTTTCTGAATGGAGATCGGATCGATCAGGCTAAGCTAACGTTGTATATGCTCCGTCCACACTCACAACATCGGCCTACAGACATAAATAAACCAGCGACTGTATTCGCCATGACACAGACAGTCTGTGGTTTGTTAACTTTTGTCTAGCTTCTGAACAGATATGAGGAGCTGTGAGCTCTGAGTGCTAACAGCTAAGTGCTGATGTTTTGGTTTTGTGGTTTGCATTGAAGATGTCGTCATGGCAGTTTTACGCAGCGTCGCTCCGCCCGCCGAACAGCCGATCGCCCTGCCTACACTGCGTTACTATAGTAACTACCCCAGTTACTACACTGTAATGGAAACGCAGCTTAAAGTGAGCCTGGCCTACCAAGGCCAAACTAAGCTGTGCTAAGCCGTGCTAGGTCCTGCAGTGGAAGAGCTGCCAGGCTGAGAAGAGCTGAAAAATACAGAAATTATGCAATAAAATAAAATGCAGCCTGAAAATAAAGATGCTTTGCTCATGAAATAATGCAGAAGGGTGGTGGAAGGGAACTTCTTTTTTTTTAAACAGGGAAGAGGCAAAATAGAGGAAATGAAAAAAGTCTCAAATAACTTCTCCAGTGGAAAAGTTTGTCTCAAAAGGGTGAGAAGCGTGAGACGAGAAGGAGGAGAAAGTATGACTTCAGCTGCCTGTTATAATACAGCACAGGAAGAAGTTGGCATGCACACCCAAACACAGAGGTTAACACAACTGGAGCCATGCTAGCTAACCTAGCCTGTATTTAAGCACAGAAGTTCTTTGAGACAAATGCTAACATTGGTATGCTAACATGCTCAATATCAGAATAACATAATAATGTTAAATTACATGCTAAACATAGTGGCTTGTCTTTTATGCTGCTGCAATGCAAACATTTCCCAAATTGGGATCAATAAAGTACATCTCATCTTATAACACACTTGTGTTAAATAACCATGTTAACCATCTTAGTTTAGCGTGTAAACATGCTAACATATAGGCTACTATTCACTAAAACTAGGCTAAAGACAGAACTAATGGGAATGCTGTTGATAAAGTATACGACCAATTGAAAGTATGACCTTAGACTGAGGGTCACAAAAGTCAGTAGGATTCACCCATGAATATCTGTACAAAATGTCCAAACCATCTCATAGATGTTGAGATGCTGCTGCTAGCACGGCTAAAAGTAGCAGTGGGCCTACAAGCCGTCAAAAGACATTTTGAAATTAGCACAGATTGTTTGAAATATTAAACCCTGAGATGGGAATCATTGGTAAACAACCGGACTGAGAGCATGTTGCTTTAAATACCATTTAACATAAAGAAAATGTTATACATAATCTGTGTTAAATGCAGAAATGGACCCCTGAAAATGCATTGGAAGCTAAAAGGTAAAGCAGTGTGAGTATTTCAGAGACATAGAGAATATAAATATACTGAAAGTGCTAAGTAAAGCGAAAACTCAGCTTGAAGAGTCAGGTTTCCTAAAATAACAAATGTACACTTTGCAGAGACGCTCCCTAAAATCAATTTCCCATCATGCCCGTGAGCCATGTGTTGTCAGGTCAGATAATTAGCACATTGATTCTGTTAATGAGGGTCAGACATCTGCTTTGTACAGGGTTTATTTCCCTCCCTCAGACAGATTTAACCTGTGATTTCATGTCAGCGAGTTGGCAGCTAGCGACCCTCACCCAGTCAAAGGGGGGAGGAAACCCACACAGAGATTTATGAACTCACCTCAAACAGGAACTACAGAACAAACATTGACTTGTTCCACATCACAGCTGTGGTTTCCTCATGCCTAGGGAAACCGTTTGTGTAAGAAGTCACAAAGAGGGATTTCTGAATAATCCTAAAGCCTTTTTTCCTTTGAATTTGATGACTTTAATCTCAGTAAATTTGTCATTTTTTTCTTGCAAATGTCTTTATAATCTTGGAGTATATTCAGGTGTTCCTGTAAATTCTTCCACATTTTTTATTGTAAATGTATCTATCCACTTTTTACTCCAAAATGTGTGTTTTTCCTCCTGAATGTACCGCTCTAATCTCAGAAAATGTCAACGTTTTTTCCCATAAATTCCTCAATTTAATCTCAGAGAATCTTGTAGAAATATTTTCTCGAAAATGAAAGACTTAAAGGTGGGGTAGGTACGTTTGAGAAACCGGCTCGAGATACACTTTTTGCTATATTCCATGGAATGCTCTTAACATCCCGAGAGCAATGAATATCTTAAGTGCTTTGACAAAAAATCCATTAAAAAAAGTCATCTGTGGAAGCCGTGGCGCTGTAAAAAGCACGACCAATCATCTGAGCCGGCCCGGCTAAAGTAACTGGATGGCCTACCTGCCTGTCAGCCTTCCATCTGTGCACAAACTTATCTCGTGCTCTCATTGGTCATGTGCGCGTTCGTGTGTGTTGGAGGAGGGGCTCTGTAAGGAAGTGGCAGATTTCTTCTGGCTGTGTATTTTCAAATTCTAGCGCACTCAAGCTGGTTTCTCCAAAATTACCTACCCCACCTTTAAGTCTCGGGAAATCTCACTTCTTTTTTGGGAATTTTCCCCCTATACCTGTGCTCTATAATAAGACCTGTATACACCATTGTAAAAATCAAAGTACCATCACACTGTTTGAGAAACGTACTCTAATAACGTGAAGTGCCTGCATATATAATTAAAGGGTCATTCTGTAAAAACCTCAGTGTCATAATGATTATCACACAGGGAGGGGTCTAACCAGAGATGTGTAAATTACAGCATCAGAGACGCATCAGACCGCCGTCCTGTCTGTGAGATCGCACATCAAACATGTGAGAGCATGGTTAGCGCCGCAAACAGATGTTTTACTAAACTTTGAAGTGTGCATATACACACACACAGTACAGGCAGTAATATGTGATGTTTAAAATTAGACGTGAGATGTGCGCCACTCCTCCTAACGCAGACTTCTTAATAATTATGTAACGTACAAATCAAAACAGACTCCCCGCATTTTGACATATGCAGATTTATTGTTCTTGCTCTGTGTGCAGTTTTACATAAACATGAAGTGGTGTGAGTCTGTTCATCCATGTGAAAATGTTCACGTCTGTAAAGGAAGACCGAAGGAGATGTGGGTGAGTAAACTGTGCCAAGACACACAGCCAAACCTACTCAAAACTGCACAACTGGAAACATTTCATTTGGCACTGTATGTACATGTTATACTATTTACACACACTCTTTGCACTCACTCCCACACACACACACACACATACACTCCAAGTCCCTGCCACTTTTACTGTAAGACTGTGACAAAAAAGGCCACAGAGCACCCTCATCTCTCCTTAAACTCTTCTCACTGTCAGATTTCCCTGCGACAGCTCAAACTATTCCTGTGGGTAATTCCAGATGTATGACTGTCTTCTCTGAGGTTTCTCAAAGTTTCCACCCATTCCCAGTGCACGCACCATGACAAGGACTTCATATAGTAGAAGCCCTTCATTTTTAAATGTTTATTTATCCTTAATTCAGCCAAGAATGTCCCACTGAGATTTAAGATGGCTTTTTCCACAGATTCCTGGTCATACTGTATTTCCAAATGATTTCCAAAGTACTGCAAGTAGTACCAACGATCTCCGATGATCCACTTTATCATCATATAAATGTGCTTTTACCACAGTGTTGGATATTTATTTAGGATTAAGGGGCTTAGTGGCTGGCGATTTTTCCTTTTTTTATTCAACCAAAAGACCAAAACCAACAATGATTTCGAATATATCTCACTCCTCTGTGCCATAAAGCCGCTCGATTATCTTTTTCAAGTTTTCTTGATTAATCACTGGGTCAACAAAATGTCAGATATCTTTATTTTTAAAAGCCTGTCACTATATCATAATACCCAAGGTGACTGTCTAAATCCCAAATATAGATATAATGTTTACTATAAAACAGGAAAAAGCAGCAAATGAAAGTTTCTGACCAATAAAACTGACGAATATTTAATGTTTTTAAAGATTAAAGAAAGAAAAAACTGAAATGTTTAAACTAGCTGCAGATCAATTATTCCTTAATTGCCCAATCGACTGACGACTGGTTTAGCTTTACAGTAAATACTTAACTAGATATTTAAATGTGTATTATATTTGTGTATCTGCTGCTGAAAATAGTCCCTAACTTACTCACTGTTTCCTAATATTTAAGTAATGTCCAGTGTTTTTTTTATCAAATTACTTTAAGAAAAAGGAATATCTTAGAAGTATTTTAAAGATTTATGTCTTCAGGAACAAATACATTTGGGTCTGTAAGAAATCTGAAAGTATTATTAAGACAATACCACATTGTTAGTTTTGGTCTTTTCATGGGATTAGTTAACAAAAAGAAAAATATAAAGAACCAGGAGCTTTAGGCTCGGGGGGGAGCTGGCACCTTATGATTCAGCTTAAGAGAAGGGAGTGCAACTGGAGTTTACCACAACACACACACACACACACACACACACACATATGCACACACACTACATCGAAGAAAATGTAAATCTTTACGAGACTTGACTCTTAATATTCTCTGTGCAAAATGAGGGTAAGAAGTCTATTGCTTAGTAAATGTTAGTAGTACCACAACGTCATCATAGCCACCTTCAGACACATGTGCTTTTTAATAATCCTGTGAATTTGAATCGTGAGTCTTGTTGGGTGCAAAGTTTATACTAAAAAAAGGCATTTTTAGTGTTTATAAAAATATACAAATAAAGCCTGCCTGCTCTGTGCAAACATTGAATGGTGGTTTTATGTTGGAGTCATATTTTTTTAGTTTATGTAACTGCAGACAAACTCATCGCTAACTCTCTAAACAAAACCAAGGAGTTCATGTTTTTTTTTTGCTGCTCCTCTGACGGTTGTGCTGTCATGAAGAAAAAAAGGTCACGTCTCTAGGGAAGGCTTGAATCTCCTGCGTAAAGATAGAAAAAGGCCACAGATTTCCCCTCTTGGAAACAGGAAGTGTAGTTCATGTCACTTGAGTTATCAGGTGAGAAGTGTGTCCTCCAGGGATGAGTTTCGTCGGACCGGTCCTGCCGCGCCCCGCTTCGGGGGATCAGTGGACCCCCCCGTTGTAGGACTTCCTGTACATGTTGAAATCTGTTTCTACAAAATGTGTCGTGACAGGCTGCTTGTACAGAGGGTTGGAGGCCTGGAGGGGAGAGAGATGAAAACAGAACGTCACACAAAGGAAAGAAAAGAGAGCTTTGAACTTCAAAATCTCCCTTAAAAAGCTCCTTGTAAAAAACAAGGCAATGTACATAAGAGAAATGAAGACACTAGAAACTAGTTTATTTCTAGTGTCTTCATTTCTCTTTTTTAATGCTGTTGCAACGCAAACATTTCCCAAATTGGGATCAATAAAGTATTTATCTATCTATCTATCTATCTATCTATCTATCCATCTATCCATCTATCCATCTGTCTATCTGTCTGTCTATCTATCTATCCACCCATCTATCTATCTATCTATCTATCTATCTATCTATCTATCTATCTATCTATCCATCTATCCATCTATCTATCTATCTATCATCCATTTTCAATTTGTTTAGAACAAACCATCTCCTCCCCTGCCATCCCACCTTGAAAAATGTAATAACAAATAAAAACACAGCGACAAAAAAAGAATATTAACAACAATTAGTAATTAAAATGGCAAGTAAAAACGGATCAGTAAGTAAAAATATAAATAGGAAGATATGTGAAACTAAATAAAAAGAGAAATAATGTCCTGCTATCAGGTCGGGTCTATATTTTTACTTTTTCTCAAAACTTGTTTTTGTTGTTTTGTTTTTTTGCATGGAAAATTTGCATTTTATTTCACGTTTATTAACAATCTAAATGTTTCCCCCTCACAAACCAGGCACTTTTTTCAAGCAGTTTGGATTTCAGTTCAGGTGTTCCGAGTGGCCCACTTCAGAATAATATAAATTATTTTATTGCATTATGTTTGTTGCATTAATGTATTCTTAATGTTATTGTTTTTGGCTGGATTATATGTTTAAGAATGCATCATAAAAAAAGGAACTAAATAAATACTTTTATAAAACATGTTTGGTTTAATGTTAGAGTGAGTCCTCACCATCTCGAAGCGGGCTCGTGACCCTGCGCTCTGGAAACGTGAAAACTCCCTCCGGTCATGAACGGTGATCGCCAACTTCCACACGGCGAGCAGCACCACCCCCACCAGCAGGATGCTGCCCACCACCGCCAGCAGCACCACCATGGCATCCGGACCCCCACCACACTCTGAGGAAAGTAGATCAGATTCAAAAAACGTTGGTGTTTTGTGCATGGATCCGGTCAGAGGTGGGAAGTAGTGGAGTACAAATACTTCGTTACTGTACTTAAGTTCATTTTTCGGGTATCAGTACTTTACTCCACTGCTTATTTTTCTGACCACTTTTTACTTTGACTTCTTACATGTTGAACCCAAATACCTGTACTTTCTACCTCTTACA
>CALSBZ010040044.1:0-14717 GCA_943591055.1 Gobionotothen gibberifrons | reverse complement strand
CTCTCTCTCTCTCTCTCTCGCTCTCGCTCTCGCTCTCGCTCTCGCTCTCGCTCTCGCTCTCGCTCTCTCTCTCTCTCTACTAGCCCTCGTGAAGGTGGCCCTCTTTGAAGAGACTCCCTATTAACACATCTATTCCATCTACATGCAGCCTACAAGCACCACAGTGGCCTCTCTTTGAGACAGATGGAGGGGCCAGCTCCTATAAATCAGCATAGCTGAGATATTTGTGGCCAACTTGGGGGGAGATTTATGCCGACTGCCTATCAGAGAGCATCTATCAGGCTCTCACAGAAGGGCTGGGGGGGCGGGGAGGCAGACAGGAGGAGGGTCATGGATGGAAGAATGATCTTTTTCATCAAAGAAAGAAAAGGATTCTAAAGGAAGGAATACATACAATAAAAGAGAGAGGAAGACTTATAAAATGTAGTTTCTGATATCTGATAGAGTAGTCAGCTGAAATGTGAAGTGCCAGGGAGGAGAGATGGATGGGGGGAAGATGCAGAAGGGTAAAAAGGCAGTGCCAGGTTGTTACAGAGCCCTGAATTTACTGAGGCTGTCATATACAGATAACCTGAGAACGACCCCACACACATTATATGAGCTCATCCCAGAGATCTACAAGACATCACCAAACCTGGCTGTGCAGAAAAGAAGTGCTTGCAGGTGGTGTCAAGACCGTAAACAAAGGCGAGGGAAGATAATACAGCTAAGGGCTAGGCTAAAGCTAACTCCGAAAAGACAATCACTAAACAGCATTTGTATCACCTTGACTCTTACCCCGACCCCGAAGTTAGCATTAAAATGGGATGTTGGTTCCATTTGGTTTCAGTACAATGCAAACAAAGTCTGTGTGGCCAACACACGTTTATGATACTTCACGTTTTGTTCAGCAGGATAATCTCCACATATTCACACCACTGTGATTTTTGAAGGGTAGGGTAAATGCAATCGTTTTTATGACAGAAGCTTTGGAGATTCACGAGTGGGGTAATAACGAGGGCTTACGTATGGTAACCATAGCCGCGGGAAGTCATTTTGCTCAGGGGGTGCTGCCAAAAGTGGGGAGGGGGTATAAATCATACTTGTCAACCCTCCCGATTTTCGCGGGAGACTCCCGATTTCATGGTCCTCTCCTGGTTTCCTCCCGGGGTCATATTTCTCCCACATTTCTCCCGATTTCTGACAAAATCTGATTTACTCAGGACTGTTTCCACTCGGACTTTAATACAGCTGCACCATTGTTTGGTTTCCATGGTAACACGTCTCTTTAGTAGCGCGCGCAACTGAAAGTCTGAGAGGGTTAGGAAGATAGTCACAGAAAACAGAACAATAATCGACAACTCCACCCTCTGCTCACTCCTTTCCTGTTAAATACAGGTCCAGCCCACATATGCTCCATTAAGGATGGTGCTTCAGGCCGCAAGGCAGTGCACTTACAACTACAAGAAGCATGTTAATGTTAATCTAATACAGCTCCGGCGATCCACTAGCAACCCCCCGTGGTGGTTTTGAAAGGTCTCAAGGTTGGCAAGTCTGGTATAAATATATATATATATATATATATATATATATATATAGTCGCATAAATTGTTTGTTAAAGGCGAGACACGGCAGGCAAAAACATAGTTTTTCATGCACTGGTCAATTTTGAGATGTTGTGCTATTTTGATTCCATAATATGTTTTCTTTCAGGCTTTTGGAAGGAAAACGTACAAAATACACATTTAAGTGTTTACTTTTTACTTTAGTTTGTCTATTTGCGTCTGTAGATTTCTCCAAAATTCACCAAAAGTTAGCATTCTAACGTAACATAAAGTACCGCTGTTTGCACCATGTCACTGAGATATTGTTGGAAAGGTCCGTCTCTCCTGCACAAAATCTCAAAATGGCAAAAGAACGGCGAAAAAAACGTTCACAGAGAAGACAACAACAATTGTCACTTGCAAGAAGCAAGGTTATACACAAAACAAATGACCCCGAACATGAAATAGCCTACCTTCACGGAGTCACTAGACTCTGCAGTGACTCTGCAGTGTGTGTGTGTCGCGTCAATTACCTCACTATCCCACGACCTACGACCTAGATGACTCGGATTTTATGTATTTGGAAAATAAATTCAAGCCACCGGACTGATGCAAATATATACTATGAGTCACGACTATTATATGCTACTGTATACAGCTACTTTTATTTTAAGTAAAATTATAACTATTTTATGTAGTTTAATCAATTTTATTTAGGTGGTCACTCAGTTGTTCAAATGTACACCACTCGCCAACAGGGGGTGCTGCAGCACCCCCAGCACCCCTACTTCCCGCGGCTATGATGGTAACCCTTGTTATATAAGCCCTCTACTGGACTCTATGGGTACTACCTTATCATGCAAGCATTCACCTACTGAGACTTCGATAGACGTAGCCGGCCCCGGGGCGGGCCTACCTGAATGCGCGCGCATCTCACCGTATAAAAGGAGGCCTTACCTCCTGACCACCATCCTACACCACTCTTCAGCGAGCGGTATAGGACAGACAGTGCCCCGAGGAGAGGGCTCCGCCTGTGCTTATATAACAAGGGTTACATACGTAACCCCTCGTTATATCTCTCACAGGCTCTGCCCTCTACTGGTCTCTATGGGTACAGTGGGCGGAGCCCCGATGTATACATGCACTGTCGTCAAACAACACCGTTCCACCTCACTGTCCCTGACCGGCTTTAGCAGCCCCTCCTCACCAGTCCTGTGTTGCCCCAGCAAGCACAGATGAGGAGAAAGAGCCCACTGCGGGGGCGGAGGAGTGCACTACTGGGCGCAGTTTCCTGACTCCCTGTAAAAACTGCGACATCAGTGGCAGAGAAAAGGCTGACCTGCCGCCAAATCCCTCATGACAGGACGAGATGGCTGCTGCATACGCTTTCCCTGTAGAATGAGCAAGCCCTCTGTCCACCACTAACTGTAAGTAGGATAAAATAGAGCCTAACTCACAAGATAGGGGCTCTATTTTCCGCTCCTCACACCACCGCTGGAATCCCAGCCACTTTGGCCTGTAACAGGCTGTGGTGGATCCCGCTCTAGCTGCCTGGATAGACTGAATAGCACTGTCAGACAATCCACCCTGTCTCAGCCTGTCCCTCTCAGGAGCCAAGCCTGGAGAGGTTGGCCCAGAGTGGGTAACGCCCCGATTGCACCTGCCTCTTGAGACATCGCCCCCCAGAACTGGGGAACCGCCCAGGGCTGGCCCACCTTCATCTGTGTCATCTCTGAGTACCACGGTGCCTCGACACGATCCGGACCCACTAGGATGACTGACAGATGTTCTCGCCTCAGAGGGAGAATGAGACGCAGCGGTGGAAAGGCGTAGAGCAGCTTTCTTGGCCATGGCTCGTGTGCGAACGCATCCACCCCCGAGGGCGGGTCGTCGCTCAGAGCCATGGAGAACCACAGGGCACAGTGGCTGTTGCGCCGACTGGCGAACAGGTCCACCTCTGCTCTCCCGAACTGGGCCCAGACCTGTTTCACCACCTCCGGGTGAAGCACATACTCGCCTGGCGGGGGGCCGCCCCTCAACATGAGGTCGGTCCCCCTGTTCTCCAGTCCCGGGATGTGGATGGCTCTCAGAGATAAGCCCATAACCACAGTTTCTCCGCTGTGGTCAATAAGGCGGCGGGGCGGACTCCGCCCTGCCTGTTGATGTATGCCACTGTGGTGCTGTTGTCGCTCCTGACCAGTACATGTCTCCCCTGAATTAGGGGCTTGAAATGCTGGAGGACCAACACTACTGCCCGCAGCTCTAGGAGGTTGCTGTGCCGTGTTTCTGTTATGCCCCTTTCACACCAAGGCTTTTCCCATTCTAGCTCCGTGCTAGAGCTTTTCTAATAATAATAATAATAAATGGAATTTATAAAGCGCCTTTCAAGGGACCCAAGGTCGCTGTACATGGTGGACAGACAAAACAAAACAGACAGTGAGGAGCGAACAAACAAGAAAACAAGTAAAATAAAATAAAGGATGCCAGGGGACCAGGAAAGGACTAGGGTCCGAAGGCCATGGTGAACAAGTGGGTTTTTAGTAAAGATTTGAAGATGTCCAGCGAGGTAGCGTTCCGGATCTCAGGAGGAAGTGCATTCCAGAGGGTGGGGGCCGCAACACTGAACGCCCTGTCACCCACAGTACGAAGGCGAGAGCGGGGGATGGAGAGCAGGCCCGTGTCTGAGGACCGCAGACTCCGAGAGGGGGTGTAAGGATGTAGGAGGTCTGTTAAGTACTGGGGGGCGAGGGTATGGAGGGACTTGTACGTGAGGAGGAGTGTTTTATAGTGAATCCGGGACTTGACCGGCAGCCAGTGGAGGTGGATGAGGGTGGGGGTGATATGTTGCCATGGCTTAGTGCGGGTGAGAAGCCTGGCGGCAGAATTCTGGACATATTGGAGCCTGGTCAGGGATTTGTTGGGAACCCCGGACAGGACTCCATTGCAGTAGTCCAGACGGGATGAGATGAAGGCATGTATGAGTGTTTCTGCCACAGAGTCGGAGAGTGAGGGGCGGAGTCTGGCAATGTTTTTGAGATGGTAGAAGGCGGATTTGGTGATGGATCTGATATGAGCCTGGAAAGAGAGGGTGGAGTCCAGGATGACTCCCAGGTTGCGGACTTCAGTGGACGGGTAGATGGTGCAGCCGTCAATGGTGAGAAGCAGGTCACCAACCTTCTGGAGCTGCGCCTTGGGAGCCACAATGATGAGCTCAGTTTTGTTGCTGTTAATTTTTAGCAGGTTTGATGACATCCAGTTTTTGATGTCCTGGAGGCAGTTGACAAGGGAAAGAGGTGGGAGCTGTGTGGACGGTTTGGTGCAGAAATAGAGCTGTGTGTCATCAGCATACGAGTGAAAGCTGAGGCCGTGTTGGCGGATGATTTGACCAAGTGGGAGCATATAGATGGTGAATAGGAGGGGTCCAAGCACAGAGCCTTGAGGTACACCTTGGTTAACTGGGGCCGGAGGGGAGCTGCAGTCACTGATGTTAACGAATTGAGTCCTGTTAGAGAGGTAGGATTCAAACCAGGCAAGAGCTGTGTGACTGAGGCCAAGGTAGGCTGACAGGCAGCTGAGGAGGGGATATTGTGTCAAAGGCAGCGGAGAGGTCCAGGAGGATGAGAATACTGATGAGGCCAGAATCAGATGCGATGAGGAGGTCATTAGTAATTTTAATGAGGGCTGTCTCAGTACTGTGATGGGGTCTGAAGCCAGACTGGAGGGGCTCGTAGAGCTCATGAAATGTCATGTGGTGTTGCAGTTGTGCGGCAACTACTCTTTCCAGGATCTTGCTCAGGAATGGGAGGTTTGAAATCGGCCGATGGTTGTTGAGGTCCTCCGGGTCCAAGCCAGGCTTCTTCAGGATTGGAGAGACTGAGGTAGTTTTGAGGCAGGGTGGGACTATGCCAGAAGACAGGGACAAGTTCACAATGTCAACAATGGCGGGGCAGATGGTGGATAGAGCTGCCTTGACCAAGGCTGTGGGCATGGGGTCGAGAGAGCAGGTCGATGTCTTGGCCTTGGTGACCAGCTTGGCAATTTGGATGGCATCCACTGGGGAGAAGGTGGAGAGGCAACACCTAGGTGGACGAGTAATACCTTGCAGCTGGGGTGCAATTGGAGTAGGGAGGGGGCCAGTGACCAGAAGCTGCTGGTGGATGGAATCGACTTCGGCCTGGAAGAAATCCAGAAACTTTGAGCAGAGATCGAGAGCACCTGGAGGATGGGGTGGGTCCAGGGGGCGGAGAAGCCGGTTTATGGTTGAGAACAGCATTCTCGGTTGGGATTGTTGGATGCCAATGAGGGTGGAGAAGTAGGAAGACCTAGCCAGGGAGAAGGCTTCTTTGTAGGCCTTTACATGGTCCAGGTATGCTTCGCGGTGGACCGTGAGGGCAGTTCTTGTTTGAAGTCTCTCTAGCCGACGACCAGAAGCCTTCAGGGCACGGAGTTCACTGGTGAACGGGTGAAGGAGACAGTCCGGGTTTTGAGGGGGGCTAGAGAGTCAAGGCTGAGGGATAGAGCTGAGTTGTAGCGAGCAACCAGGCCATCCACTGTGGTGGTAAGGGGAATGGAGGCTAGGTGGGCTGCTATCGTGCTGGTCAGGGCTGGTGCACTCAGTGTTTTGGTGTTTCTGAATGTGATGGTGCGTTTTGCACACTGAGTGGGCAGAGGGACAGGAACAGTAAAGAGTATGGCAAGGTGGTCGGCAACAGCTAGGTCCAGGCACTGGAGATGGCAGGGAGGGGTGCCTATAGAGCACACTAGGTCCAGCGTGTGACCTTTGTTGTGGGTGGGACCTTGGACGTGCTGTGTGATGTTGAAGCAGTCGAGTAGTGAGAGAAAATCAGAGGCAAAGGTACATGTGCTGGAGTCGACATGGATGTTAAAGTCACCAAGCAGCAATGTGGATGGAGATCTGGAGCAGACACAGGTGAGCAGCTCAGCGAACTCAGACAAGAAGATGCGCAGGCTTTGGGGGGGCGGTATATGAGGATAACCTGTAGCTGTGATGATCCAGGCAGGGAGAAGGCAATACACTCAAAAGAGGTTATATTTACCACAGGGAGTTGTTTTATCGGAATTTCTGCTCTGTGGATAACAGCCAGCCCACCACCCCGACCCAGGGAGCGGGGCTTCTGCAGGTACACATAGCCTGGGGGTGTGGCTTGGTTTAAGGTGAAAAAGTCTTGTTGATTTTGCCAGGTCTCCGTTAGGCAAACAAAGTCAGTTTTCTTGTCAGAGATGATGTCGTGAATGAGTGGTGCTTTATTATTGAGGGAACGGGTATTCAGCAGCATGAATGTGGGGGCATTGCTACTGGAAGCTGGCGGTGTGAGCAGAATGACACTGTCAACACAGACCAGGGCCTTCAGATTGCCAGTGCACGTGCAAGGTTTGTTGTGATGACGTAGAGAGCCAGGGACGGTGCGCGCGCAGGACCAGCTGGAGAGAGGCTCCTGTAGCTAACTGCTACAGCTAACTGCTACAGCTAGCTACAGGAGCTGGTGTAGCAGCTGCAGCATACAGGTAAGAGATCAGAGGAATTGGGTGTAAAGACGTGTTCACATAAAACGTGAAGATATGCGATACACGACTGAGTAAGAGGCCAACAGTTAGAGCCGGCAAAGCCAACAGTTAGAGCCGGCAAAAAGAACGACAAAACAAAACACTACTAGGTACAGCTGGAGAAGCGACGAACAGTCTACGCCAGCTTCCTCTCTCAGCCATGGAAAAAAAGAAGTGGGAACCGGTTCTTCGGTTCAGCTCCCGCTCTGTTCACACCGCTCACAGCCCGATGGTGCTGCATCATCTTTTGCGTCATCTTTTGCGTCATGACGTAACCGTTTGCGTGCCTGCTTCATAAAGCCAAACCGCGCTGAAACCCCTCACATCGACAACAACAACAATGGCCGATTGAAGCGCTACTCGTTTTATACGCCGAGATGCGCGCACATTCAGGTAGGCCCGCCCCGGGGGCGGCTACATCTATAGGAGTCTCAGACCCCGTTTACACGAGAACAAAACGGGTTGGATCCGCATAGTTTCTCTTGTGTATAGCCCTTTCATTTACACGAGGCCGTAACAAAACGATAGAAACGGACCCCACAAACGATAACGGGTCCCAAGGTGGATATATTTGCAAACAAAACGCTCTGGGGGGTCCAACGGCTCTGTGTAATCGCCTCTATACGATCATTTTCTGATAATGATGAGGCAATAGCCCCGCCTCTCCCCACCTCTGCTGCTCACCCCCGCGTCAAAGTAAACTGCACACTGAATTCAGATTATTTATCTTTCTCTCGATATGGACATAAAAGCGAGTGAAGTCTAATCTGACAGGACGGAGACACGCAGCTCTGCTCACCTGCAGCTCCTCCCTCTGTGATGCAGCGGTGAACCGAGCAAAACACACACTTCAAGTCAGATCATCGCCCTTAGCTATTTTAATTACCTCTCAAACTACCTAAACTAGTTATAAATATGTTTATTTTTACTGTCGGCCCGGGTCACTCATTACTGGATCAGCTGCTGCATGAGACAGACACTGACGCTGTCCGAAGAGAGGGAGGAAAAACAGAGGCTCCGTGTATTTTATATATTATATAGAGTCGTTATTCATTTGTTTTAAAGCTCAATAAATAACAAAGAAGATCTTTGACCGGCACTTTTTATAATTTTGTCCGGAAGATTTCAACTTTAATACACGTTGACCTCTGCCCCCACCACGGAGAATAAACAGAAGGGCAACCATGACAACCATGCTTCTACGCTGCTTTAGTGGAGGAAGTTACAGCGCCACTTACAGGCTCCAGCATATGTACTGCAGCTTCTCCAGCGCTTTCGAGTGGTCTCGTGTGGAAGTACAGCGCCACTTACAGTCCCGGCATATGTACTACAGCGTTTCCAGCGTTCTCGTGTGAACAGACACGTCAAATGAAACGAATACGTGTGAACGGAAGACTTTTTTGAAAACGCATACTGTGCATAAACGCAAACGTTCCCGTGTGAGCAGCACACCTCAGTAGGTGAATGCTTGCATGATAAGGTAGTACCCATAGAGTCCAGTAGAGGGCGGAGCCTGTGAGAGATATAACTGATGTATTTAATGTCATAGAACCAAACGTGAAAATCTCCTAAGCTTGTGGGGGGCTGTGCTATTCTTTCAACAGAGCATTGTGCACATACACTGCTACAACAGAAGAGATATTGCTCTGCTTGCCTGGAATATCTGAAGGTGAAGCTAGGAGACAGTTGTTCTCCTTGAGTGTGTCATTAGCAGTTGCCTGATACTGAAGATGTGAGGATCTTGTCATGCTGAATAATGTATTTTAAATAAGTAAATTTGACAGGCAGAGGTGCGCTTCAGCATTGATTGCATGAATACCAGGAAGTATTTTGTATTGGCAAGCAGCCACACAGCTGCAACACTCACAGGGAGTGTACTAAGTGGCACACATTAGGACAATTTACTTACACTCTGGTTCTGGGAAGATAGTCTGTGGATCAGGCTCTGAGGCATTGTTCCTGCAGTGCAGACATGGTACCTATCTTAGTTTTGTGAAATAAAATGCTACACCTGTCCTGTGGGCATTATGTCTGAGATAAGGTTTCAGGTGTCCTACAAAAATAAACACAATGCTGTGGAACAACTTCTATTCATCGTGGTTTCAATCAAACAGCCAGAATAATATGTGTCACTTTCATCTAAGGGAAAGGGAGTGCAGCATTGCATACAAAATAATAATAAGTGATTAATGGAGAACACAAACTGCATGAGCAATAATATAGAAACTCTCTGCATGAGGACTCTTTATTCCAATCCACAAACATTTAGTGTGGAGGAAGTGTGTGATACGTGTGACAGCTTGAGGAGGCAGCGAGGAACAGAAGAGGCCCCAAAATAATTATATTTTGGAATATCGAATTAAACTCCTTCTTTTAGCTGACCCCATATGTTTGACTTAATCTTTTTTGGAAGGAAATGAAAGTAAACAGCATTCACTAGAGAGCACACTCATCACTAGAGAACTAGTGTTTCCATATGCTGCTGCGCTTCATCTAATTACACTGCTGTGCCGAGGCGTGCTTAAATTCAATCCTATACGAGGCGTGAATAAATGCAATGAGGTCGTATGACAATGTGATGCATTTTGGAAAGAAGCACAAGGCAACAGTGCATATTGTGCTGCCTAAAAAGACTGATACTGGTAGTTAGAAGCAAACAACGTCTGTACTGCTTGTCAGATTTAAAAAAGAATGTGACAAAAGTACACATAGAAGTTGTCTGATCATATCCTTGCATCCGTAAAATTGTATGGAATTTGAAGCTCTTTACTAGTTTGTTGTCTGCGCTTGTGCGTAGTGAATACTAAAGAAGACTATTGTCTCTGTGTTAGCTGATTATTTTGTAGAGTTCTGTTGAGTATTAAACAATTGCGTGACTGTGAGGGTATTAAAATAAATTGGTCAGTAAGTCAGAGATGTGCAACTATATTTAACTTTTTGTTCTAAATTTTTTTTTATAAATGATTATGGGAAGTGCCCTTTTTCTCACTTGAGCACCCGCCCCCCAAAATGTCTGTGCACGTCCCTGGCGCAGAGTATAGGCGAGGCCGGGTTAAGTTCAAAAAGCTGCAACTCAAAGCTAGCATAGCTAGTTACAGGGTGAAGCAATCGGCATTGGAGGCTAGCTCTAAACACTGATGCTATTCCCCCACCATGGCCAGTGGTGCGGGGGGAGCTGAAGAATGTACAGTCAGGAGGAAGAAGTTCAGAGAGCGGTGTATACTCGCCAGCGTGGATCCAGGTCTCCGTCAGAAACATAAAATCCAGATCACGAGAGGTGAAGAAGTCATTTAGCAGGAATGTTTTGTTTGCTATCGACCTAGCATTTAGCAGAGCCATGCAAAGTTTTTACTCCGGGCCAGCCGAAGGTGTCGTGCGTCTCAGCGGACGAAGATGTGCATGTTGAACGCCACGCGGGCTGGGAGCAGTCGGACGGACAGGAGGAGCTGGCAGCGGGCCCAGCAGAGGACGCAGCTCCGGAAAGACGGGGCGAATCCATCGACCCCTCACCTGGCGTGCAGCGGGAGGGCCATGACATCTGTTAGTACATTTAAAATCAATGTTGATAAGGTGTAATTTGAATTAAATACAATATTTGATTTAAATCTGTTTTATTCTGAAAAACCGGAAGTTCACTAACTGTTAACTTGACACTTTTATTCTGAAAATGTGTCACTTCCGGTTAGCATTAGCATCTGACAGGATGCTACGGTTTCAAACCATGATAGAAGGTGAAATGACGTGATGTTCTAAACTGAGCACACTGGGATTAGCACTCATTTATTGACGCTGAATAATGTGTAGCAGGGAATGTTTAAACACCACAGACACCAGAATGATGTAATTTAGCAACAGAAAAGGCACCACATGCATAGGACCCGCCCCCGATGACGCCGGCCAATAGGAGAAGACCTCAGAAGACAACAGGGAGGACAAACCAGGGAGCAAGGGCTTCTGACCCCGGATACTGGACTGAGCAGACAGATGGGGAGAGTGACTCCTTCCAATTTCATTTGTACACCACTGCATCTTTTGTTTAATTAAATGCTGTTAACTTTTATAAGCTTCCCTCGACTCTTTTCAGTCTCTCCTGCCTTCAGGGTTCGAAATCGCTTACACATCCGAGGCGTGGATAAGTCCCAGAAGAAGCCGTCAGGTATGCCTTAAGATGGACCAGTGCACCACCACGCTTTCCCCGTCGTCTAAAGCGCTTTCGGCGACGCAGGATGCAGGGGAACCGGCGCAGGTAGTTTGGGATATCCGACAGTAGAGGGGGGGGGGGACGAGTTATGGTTGCCAGATGAAGGTTTGGGCAGCAGTATACACTCCAATGAGGGTCTGAGGTGGAGGAGGGCTTGGCGATCGTAGCAGAGCAGAGCAGAGACATTCTGACATACATACAACAAAAGTAGGATCGCTAAAGGCAGAGAGCTGAGCGAGCGGCGAGCCGACACAGGCGCCATCTTGGAAACTCAGTCTACAGGTACCGTCTACACGGAGACGACCGTGTAAGTGAATTTTGAAGAGTCCTCTCCTGCTGATGTTCAGGTGGAGAGGACCTGTGCAAACCTACTGCTTAATATAAGTTAGAAACAGAAAAAGTAAGTAAAGTAAAATCAAATAAGAAAGCTCAAAGTCCTAACAGCACAAATCTAGCAGGAGCAACTACATCAGGCTCCACGGTTGGCCCATACACAACTTTGCTTTCCTGTCAGGCAAAAGATCATGTTTTTTGCTCTTTTATAACATTCGTGTACTCAGAGCCTCAGGATTCTCTCTGTCAGACCGGTTGTATTTACACAGTTAACTCTGCAAAGAGCCTACTATGTAACAGGGTTTGAGATTCTTAGCCTCCAGTGCTGTTGAGCAAGTTCACCTAGAACCGACCTGTAGCATAGAGCAAGACAGACAAAAGGAACAAGACAAATTGTCAGTGAGGGCTGTTGTGAAGGACGAGACAGGAAGAGAGGGCGCTTGGAGAAGGAATGGGGAAATTGGGTGAAAGATAAGGGGAGGTTGACAGGCAGAGGAAGAAAAAGCAGATGGGGGTGGACAGAGAGCGAAACTCTCTCTTTGAACTTTTCAAGGTCAACTCCTTTCATCTCTGAATGGAGCCACGGCAGTAGGTTTGCACAGGTTCCAAACACTCACAACTCCTCCGGTCAAGCATGCAGTGAGGGGCCCAGTCCCAGTTTGGAAAGCGGGTCTGTTGATGCCTCCAGGCATAGAGTCTCCTTCACCAACGCTTCTAGCAGACAAGGGCCCTGCATTAATCATGTGCAATGTGATAGTCCCGCCCCTGCATGTTGGCTCCAAACAGACTGTGACAGCAGCTGAGCACACCTGTACTGCTGTGGGAGGAGAAGGGTTCAAACTGTGCATGTCCAACTGAAATACACACTAGCATGCCAACACAGACTGAAAAAATGGAGAGCACACTGTTGTCTAGCCAATGGCTAGTCTTCTAGTTAGCTTAACTGACCTTCCAAGTTCAGACCAGCCATACTAGCCTGCAGCTATGCTAGCCTGATGACCTTCCAAGATCATGAATGAATAAGGGAAAAGCCTGTGGCCCTCACATGGTGCTCACACCCTATGGGCCCTGTCTGCTGGAATCCTTTCTTAAAGGACTACTTCACTTACAAAATCCTCATTTGTACCAATTACTCACCCCTTGAATTTGTGTAGACATTTTTATTTTGCAAGTCTCTACACTTAAAGAATCGAAAGCGGAGGAAGTTATTCATAAATTGTATTTGGATGTATGAGGTCCGTCTTTCAACCAGAAGGTTGTGGGTTCGATCCCAGCCCATGCAGTCAACATGTCGATGTATCCTTAGGCAAGATACTTAACCCTGAGTTGCTCCCGATGGCATGGCCAACGGTGTGTGAATGTGTGTGAATGTTAGTTCCTAGAGCAAGTGGTACTGCTCTGTGTGAATGGGTGTGAATGGGTGAACGACATGTAGTATGTAAAGCGCTTTGAGGGGTCTTAAAGACTGGATAAAGCGCTATATAAGTACAGTCCATTTACCATTTACCCTTGTGCAGGCCTGCTACTCGTACGACTCACACATTTTTGATTGTGTGCTCACCTCGGAGGCATCACAAATTCAGGATAACACAGTCATTCATTGTTATACAAATGCTCATTATGGGGGGAAAGATTTATTTTAATCTTTAATGTACCTACTGACGAAGCACATGTATGTTTAAAATAACTTGTGGTTTGTCATAATGAAGTTATTATTCCTTATTCTTTCCTTTTTTTACAATATGAGAAAAATAATTGACTTAGTGTCAAATGTCTCTAGCTACTGTATCTCTTAGAGAGGCTGTCTTCCCAGGGACATTAAGGACAAACATTGTAACAATGCTGTCTGATGGAACAAAGACAGAAGTCAGGTGAAGTTCTTATAGAGCCACAAAGAGTGGGAGGAAGTTGGCAGAATGTGGGACTGTAACACCAGAGCATTAGTTTTAACCCGCCATTCACCGTTGGTTTAAACCATGACCGCGTCCCTCTCAAACATTAACAATATATCTATGAGAACAAAGTCCCCTAAACATGGTCGTTCCCTGACACAACTGAGTAGCTAACCCCAACCAAACCAAGTAAGATTGTGCATCTACATGAGTTTATCAAAACACATAGTGGTCATTGGAGCCATTAACAGCTTTTTGATTTCTGATTAAAATATTTTACAGATATATTTGAGTTAGAGCGTTATTTATGAAGTATTATTTTAGAACTGTTGAGATATTTATGTCATCTAATATTTATATAATTCTGTTCTGATTACGGGCACCTTTTTTGTGAATGAACGAGGTCAGCCTCCACCTTTGATGGGACAGGCATTTAAATGGACGAGAAAATTGTGAGATGTTGGAAGGCCTACAGTTTTCCGACCACATTACTAAGTGCATTATTCTATAGTAGAACTCATTATTTGGCAAATTATGTAACGTATTTTTGGCACATTATTAAGCACATTATTTTGACTCCATATTTGCGACGATTGCCTGATCCCAAATACTGACCTTTTTTATGTATTTATTTTTTCTGGAAAGTCAACCAGAATTAATGTTTATTGTTTAATAAATCATAATTTTTCAAGTTGAATCTGCGTTTTGGGAAATGTTTGTTGGACACCATCACATGACCTCATGTGGCTTCAAAAAGTTAAGAACCAGGATTAGCTCTTCAGTGGTAGAAAGGCACTATCTGACCACTAATAGTGTGTCATATCTGAACAAATACATCAAGTTGAGTCATCACAGTGAAATGTACTTTGATAAAGGTACTGCTCCTCCCCTGATGAAACTGTACGAGCTGTGATGTTCTCCCCACAGTGTGTGGATGAGCCTCAGTGTGGGAGTATGACACTGTCCTCCTGCCCGTAACTTTAACTCATGACACACTCTGTGTGTGTTGAGCGGCTTCAGAGGAGGTGAGTGGGTGAGCCTAACAGAGCTGTCCACTGTTAGAGCCGCTCGACTCACCACAGACACTCTCCAACCCTCTTACTGCTCACTCTCCACCACCGATACTGCAGTGCCTACACACAGGTACTGACACACAGCACCTATATACACACACACACACACACACACACACACACACACACA
>CALSBZ010040042.1:0-11061 GCA_943591055.1 Gobionotothen gibberifrons | reverse complement strand
ATTTTTTCAGGCTATTGATGATACCATTTCCTCTGAGGATGTTTTATTGATTTTTAGCATTTTATTGATTAAGCAATATAGGCCGTACTTCACTGTAAATCTTTGATTATGAGAGAGAAAGAGATGGCACTCAAATGCATCAAAAACAAATCTTGAATATTGACAAAAGAGCAAAATCCTAATGGGGACAAAACAGAGGCATTGTAAATTATTATTAGTAAAAATCAATTATATAAAAGAAAAGAAAATCACTACATCATAATTGTAACAAAAACGTACAATTATAATGACAATTTTTCTTATTTAGAACATTATTTATTACTCATATTAATTGTAGTAATTTTGCTTGGTTCGTTGTAAATTTCACGCAATTATTTAGCACGGTAATTTACGCCCAATAAATCCGCCCAAGCGTGTCGTGCCTCGCCATTAGAAGTTTGGGCAGATTGCCTCCTCTCTCAGCAGAGCAAACAAGGCCCTGCAGCGCTAAAATAATCTGAGACTCCCTAATGAGGAGAGCTGAGCAGCAATTAACACGTGTCAAAGTCGACATCATCAGGTGCCACTCTCATTTTCTTCCCAACACTCAATGGGTTTGTTTCTCCTTCAGCCGTTTCCTCTTGTTTATTCCACCCGAAAGCGACGGTGGAAAAAGAGCTTTTTCCATTTCTGATGCGCTTCACTGTGGCGCGTGTAACGATCACTACTTAACGCCGTCGAAATTGTCACGCGGACGTCTCGCCTCATTCTTTATTCGTTTTTCTGTCTTGTTTTTCTTTGCAGCCGCAGTGAGAAGACAGGCCGGTTTACGGAGCGATGCTGCGAGCAAACAAACAGCGAGGAGAGAGCTGCGGCAATGTGAGGTCTGCATGATTGATACAAAAATAAAAATAAAATATCAAGATAGATTACGTTATTATTTTAAGACTAGCAACAGGTCAATAACATTATTTAAGATGCCTATAGATTAATTGTTTTTAAATGTGTGTAACAGGAGTAATATTTATTTTAATAATCCTCTGTTTTAATCTTTATATATACAGTCTAAGGTTGTAATACATTATTGTGAAACAGGTTTAAAACAGCAAATGTGTGGATTAAAATAAAGTACAAAAGGATAATAATCATATAGTAAAAAGAAACTTGGGAAAAAATGGGGAAACAATTTAAAAGAATAACTGAATTCAAAATACTTTTCATTTTAGTTGACTTAGAAAATAAAATGTGATGCATTTTACATTCTCAAACAAATGATAATGTTTGTATTTAATATTACAAGCACATTTGAAAATACTACATTTAGCATCAGATGTAAATAACCTATAATTACAATGACCTTTTAATTGCTGACAAATGCTTTTATTACAGAAGTAAAACAGGTCATTTCACTTACATCCGGGCCTATTACAAATACTTAACCCTGATTATTAAAACAGCCATGTTGTGAGTTTAAATTTCCAAATGAAGTGTCAAGAGAAGTTACTGTCAAATGACTCTGTTAACAAAACTGACTTTCATTGAGGGCACAATGTGAGTTCAATGCTGAGCTTAGTTTTTATTTAGTCAGGAAAATATCAAAAGTATGCACACACATTTGAATTAAAGAAAAATAAATCTACCTAGCAACAGCAGCCCATAAACACATGAAAAGCATCGTGTAGCAACAAACTGTCAGCTAATGTGTGGAGTAGTTGTCATCGCTCTCTGCTCTCCTAGATGCAGGGTGAAGAAAAGGAAAAAGGAGAAAGGAGGAGGAGGTGTTTTGTTGTCTTTCTTCTGACCTGAGCCGCTCATCTTCCTCAGAGCTCAGCGGGAGCTCGGCCGCCGCTCGCTCCCCTACCCAGGGTCCTTTTTGGTGTGTGCATATCATTTGCATACATTTCTCGAGGCTTCGCTCTCATTAAAGCCTCGTCTCACAGATTCCCCCCCAGAATCCTGCTGGTCCTCGCAGCCATGAATCCGTACCTGTGGTGGTGGTGGCCGCTGTGGCGTTGTCCTAAAGCGACCAGACGAGGGTGAGAAGATGGGGGGAGGAAAGACAGAGGAGATGTATAGGAAGAAAGGGCAACAGTTTCTGTGCAGTGAAAACAAAAGAGAAGAAGAAAAAAAAAAACTGCAGTCAAGAGAGGGAGAGGATAAATGAGTCCTCTGTGTGCGGTGGAGCACTGTCTCCCTCTCTCTCTCTCTCTCTCTCTCTCCCCCACTCTGTGCATGTCTCGCTCTGCTTCTGACTCTTGAACCAGGCTCCATTTTGTGTTAAGCAACCCCTTCTCAATGACAGATCTCTGCTGGTGTCAGGGGTCAAAGTTGAGGACAGGGTCAGCTGTAACACAACATGCGAGGAAACTCTGCAAACTCTCTCTCTGTCTAACTCCAAAACGTCCCCTCCATCACTCCGTCCCCCACGGCCAAAAAGTCCTTCAAAAGCTGCAGGGCGATTAAATACTTAGGACTTATCGTCAATAAATGTCATCAGAGACCAAAACAGACAATGCGCTACTGCAGGTTCAGCGTGAGACGAGACAGACGCGGCTGTGTTGGCGGGGCATGAGGCTTCAGGTATGATCCAGAAAGGCCATTTTGATAAATAGATCCACAAGTTAGAAGGCATATCTGCCACCGAAGCACTTCACCAGGATTTACAAAACTCTGAGACCAGATTTGACAGAAGTTGAAAGTTATCAAAGTGAAAATTACGCCAAAGATCGCACGGTTAAAAGTAGAAATACTGCGTTAATGTTACCAGGAAAGCACCAAATGTGGGCTGGTGCTTTCTTTTACTGTCCAAGGCAACGTTTAGCCCAGGGGTGTCAAACTCAATTTCATCGCGGGCCACATTAGCATTATGGTTGCACTCAAAAGGGCCGGTTGTAACTATATAAATATACATATATAAATATATATATATATATAAAATAATGTATTATATTACATTATTGCCTCTGAATTGGATTATTATCGGATAGGATAATAACTTAGTAATTAACTACGTCTGAAAACAGAAGTCCAGGGCTAATAATTGCAAGTCTCTTCAGTGTGCATGCCACAAAACGAGATGCATTGTGGGACATGTAGTTTATGGGCAACCTGCTTCTGTAAAGTGACATGTAACCGTATAATAAACGTATTATATTCTTTGCAAGCTCTTGCAGGGCCACATAAAATGAAGTCGCGGGCCGGATTTGGCCCCCGGGCCTTGAGTTTGACACCCCTGGTTTAGCCTGATGATGTTGCGTTGCTTTATGTAAACATTTGACTCAAGATTTATTCTTTTAAGAAACAATCCTGCTTTTTTTCTAACATGTCAGCCCTATTGTATTGCATAAACGTGGTGATGTCCCTGAAAATGAATAAAAGGATTGTGTTTTTCACCTTGCTAATGTAGGTGTGAACGCAGCTGTGACCAAAGATTTTCATCGCCATAACTACGCTGTAGCTATGTACGTATGACTAATAAAAGCCTTGAACCTCGAAATACTTTCCCACTTCCCCAATCTCAGGCCCATCAGTTTCCCACTGAAGACTTTAAAAGGCTAAATGATCTCAGCTGGGAACTGTAGTTTTCAACCATGTTCACTTATCTTTGATGTGGACTATTTTCAACAGTTGGTTAACACACATTTGGTGAGTATTACCCATTTGCGAATTACAGTATTTACGGCTGCAGTACTGTGTTTATGGAATTGAATGAAAAGAAACTACGGTGGCTGTGTCGATGTAAATGAAGGAACAGGTCGCGCACTGCATTGGTGTGGCTTGTTGGTGGACTCAACATTTTTTAGACAACAATGGAGGTCTGCGGCAAAAAGAAATATAATCAGTCTTTGGGTGTACAGAAAAAACAAAAAACATTTGACCAGCCTTTCCTTTGAACGTTTGGTTCATGAAACCGAGAAGCAGAAGGAAGAGTTGCTGAAGTCAAAAACATGGCACACCGAAGGAATGTATAGACATACTGCATGTATGTAAGGCTAGCACAGACATGGACTCACACTCACACGAGAATACGTCGACACATCGTACAAACATGCGGACAAACCACATCACTCAGACCTCCATAAGTGCAGGCGAAAAACAGAGAGGGAAAAAATGATGAAGTCGGACTTGAACATCAAACAATAAACAGTCCATTAAGTCTCTGGGTGGAGGAGTGAAGGGGGTGAAAGGGGGGGAGGGGGAGGCAGATATCAGGGGGGAGGGGGTGGAGGAGTGATGAGAGTTTATTTAAAGCATGGTGACCCCGTGGCCGAAGGCTGCCTCGGTGCAGGGATGAATAAAACTTTAATGGCTCATAAAACACAGCGACCCCTTCTCAGAGCCTGGCTTCACAGAGTTTATCCCTGCCGGGCCGGCCAATCAGATCGCTTCAATCTCCAAACATAGAGAGGGAGAGAGAGAGAGGGGGGAAACAGAGGAGAGTTTAAGGAGTAGTTCGAACTTTTAGAAGAAATCTGCTTCTTAGTTTGGTTTAAAGGGTGAGAATAGAAGATGGATATCAATTTCATGTCAGTGCATCAAAAACATTTTTTCAACACTAAAGTAGAACATATCTCATTTGATGCCAAGTATTACCAGAGAATAAAACAATTAAAAAAGTGAGCACAACTTTTGGATTTGGTATTCGTCAAGAAACGTCCTGATGCAGTCAAGAAATGTTTCTGCTCTTACCGAATATGACACATTACTGTTGATCTGTTCAGACACAGCATGTGAATTAGTGTACTTTGGATGATGTTGTAGGTTAGACTGTAAGCGGTACCACTTTACAATACGACTACCCTTATAAAGGGTTTACGAATAGTTTGTAATTCATTTATAAATTGTGTTGTGAACACTTTATAAATCATTAATAAGCTTTTTATAAGACATGAGAGAAACAGGGCAACTGTGACCGGTTGCTTGCCAAATAGTGAGCCCACATGTATCTGTACTGCTAAGCCTTATATTGGCTACGTAGCTTACTTTGCCTTCTTCATCAGCCAGCATCCTTGGTATCTGTTGCTCACTGAGTTGATTCTCGCTAGGTAGCCAATATAAGGCTTAGTCCTCTTGTCAAATAGTGAGCCTGTGTTGACGTATGAAAACTATGTTAGAGCTGGTTTATAAATGGTTCTTAATGATTAATAAAGTATTTACAACCTTCTGTAATTCCTAACCTAATTATAAACCCTTTATGAATCCTTTATATAGTCTTATTGTAAAGTGGTACCCTGTAACCCATTACCACACAGACGTGAGATTAAAAACTTCGGATATGACTCATCAAGAAAGCGTATGAACACATGAACAAGACTTTAAACTACTTATTTATTGTGAAACCATCAAGACTAAAAGGCATGAGTCATAGTCAGGAGAGGTATGGAGAGAACCAGAGGACGAACAAAACCTCAGCAAAGAAGAGAAAATAGGAAGTAAGTCATTGATGAAAGAAGAGGATTTGGGTTGTGGCAGTGGAGGTAGGAAAAGAGAAAAATGGAGAGCAGCGTGAGAAACGACGGCGAGGCAGAGGACACCACAGATGTGACCGAGCTATTTATCCTGCTAGAGTTTCACACAGATTTGTAAATCACACACACACACCCACAGAGCCCCGAAACCTGTTTTAGCACAACACTGCAAAAAGGTACAAACTATCAGCAGTGGTTTAATCAAACCCATGTGAACTGTACTTTCTGCCAAGCACCATTTGCTGCTCTGGGAACGGGCCTGCGACCGTCTAAAAGCATGAGGTGTCACTCCACGCCGCCGTCACCCCGGGGTGCTGGGATCTGTAAACAAGCATCTGTCACCTTGTTTAACTCTCAGCCTTTTTCTTATCCTCCCCACTTCACTCAAACTGCGAAGTTTCTTAAGATTCCAGGAGTCATCAAGGTGACATGTTGAAAGTGTTATTTGTATTTTTAGTCGACACTTTTCCCAGGATTGCCTGATTCAAGTCTACTCCCATTTTGTGGCCTACATTTCCCAGAGTTCTTTGTACAATCACAAAAAAGAAGTCCAGGTTTATCCCGGTAAGAAATAATTGCGAGCACTAAATGTGTCTGCATGCATTTGTTCTGTTTAAAAAAGTAAAGGGTTTGAGTGCATCCTTAACGCAGTCATTTCCTTAATGAAGTTGAAACCTTTGTGCACATGTTCTTTGTGCATTTGTTCTTGTTTCGTGTGCATGTATGTGAAGTGAGAAGAAACGCCACGAATCAAAGCAAAAAATGGCAACACGCGGCAAAAAAAGTACACACCTCCTTCAAGAGTATTTGTGTGCAAAGTGTATGTCCCTCTTTTTGGCTGTATTAGACTAAATGTTGTGTGTGTGTGTACGACAGTGTGTGTGCTGCAGTCCGTGACCCTCCCTCTCTCCCGTCTCTCCCTCCTTGTGGAGCCCAGCGGGTGTCATTCTCAGGTCATGAGACTGTAAATATACACAGTTAGACCCCAGAGCCATAAATCAGACCAACAGCCTGAACTCCTACATGGACAGATAACATGAGACAGACATGATACGCCTGCTGGAAGAGATAATAATAGCACACATTCACAGCTAACAGTGAAACTGATCATTTTAACACAACTAACACAACAACTGCTGTTACACACATTTAACTAAGAAACAGTGTGACTACCACTCTAACATGTACAGTTTCACTTTGACTACAACTGTAATACACAATTCTTTATAGCCACTTTTCCCATTTTAAGCTAAGCTAAAAGTCAAAAAACAAATACACATTTGACTGTATCTGCAACCAACACTGTTACTACAATTGTTATTGCAAACACACAGATGTGAGTAAGGTAAACAAAAATGCAGATCAAGGGCTCCTAAAAGTACAATATACACTTCTCGCTAGAAATCTAATCAAAAAGCATTTTAATGGCCAAACTATTCTACAATTTAGGATTTTCCAGAGAGGGTTATTATTTGTGAATAAACAAATAAACGGGAGCATGTTGTTTCTTACACGACCACTAGAGGTGCTACACTTTAAAACGTGGCTATGGGTCGTAATGTCGTAATCTAAGCTGCTTAAACAATCGACCTATTTGGTGTTTTTTTGTAGGAGGACAGGCTCAAGTGAAAGTACATTATAATTATGTTGACTCGTGTAAAAGTAAAAGTACCCATAAATAACTCGGAATAAAAATAACACTTGTACACAAAATACTTAGGTAGTAGCGTAGAAGGAACTGTATTTAATTAATATTTATATTTTTGTATATATAATAATACATTTGATTTATATAGCACACTTTAAAGACAAACGTCATCTCAAGGTGCTTCACAAAGCTATAAGGAAAAATAAGTAAACATATATCTAAAGGAGCATATTGGATAAAATATGGCAATATAAAAAACAAAAATAAAGGTTAAGAGCATAAAAGGTTTAAAAAAATAAATAAAAAAATAAAGAATAATAATAATAAATAAAAAATAAAGAATAATAAATAATAATAATAAATATTAATAATACTAAATAATAATAAAATGCGGTGTGGAACAGGTGGGTCTTGAGGCATTTCCTAATAGAAGTATTAGTAAAAGAAGTGTGGAGCCCAATGTAAAAAAGTAGAAGTACATACATGTTTTGTGCTTCTTAACTTTAAGAGTAAAGAGAATTGTTCAAGACAACTTCACTTACACTTCAATTTAAAATAAAATAAGTATGTTACAGTATATGTCAGCATTACTACCCGCCACTGCACATCTGATTCAACACTATTAATAATTCATCATCCGATCATTCATATTAATTCAATGTAATGAAATGTGCATTATTCAGATGAAAGTTAAATAGTATCTAATGTTTATGAGCAAGTGGAACCATAATGACCATAAAAATGGGTTTAAAACTTGAGTTATATTGTCACACGTGCAAGTTCAATATGGACTTTTTAATGTCACCAAATCTTAAAGATAGGACTGATATACAGTATATTGAAATGTTACCATTACTATAGTCAGACAGCATTACTACTATTATATAACCAGTACATTTAGATGTGGTTACACTACAGTGACTTCTACATAACACCTGCATTATATACATCACATCTGCATCTAATACTGTATTTATGCTTATAAACAGGGGTGCACATAACTGGTACGCAGGTACGCATGCGCGGCAACAATCTGAAATGCGTACCGTCACTTGTGTCACAAAGCGCATTTGCGTACCGACGACGATTGTGAAGCTTTTCCAGAAGTCGTTACCGGACGACAGAGTCGGTCTCCGTGTGCACAGACAGAGCTGCTGTTAACGTCGGTCTGTACAACGGAATTGTGCCCAAACTACGCCAACCGGCTGCGGAGGGAGACTCCTCCCCCCCTCACAGACAGGAGAACTGCGCTAAAACAGCTGATCACAACGTTCACGGTCTGTGGTCATGAAGTACTCCACTAGCCCCCCGTTGACGTTCGCGATACAGAGAGGGCTTCATCAAATAACTTTTGAGTGGAGCCAGAAGTTGGAGTACCAAACACTGACTCCAGATCTGATCTGAGTACCTCACTGAGAAAGTTATGTGCACCCCTGCTTATAAGTCCCAATGATAGTTGTAACTGTATGCTACTTAAGGTAAAATACAATACCTCCCTTTAGCTCTTCTGAAAGCATCCTTACTATTTTCAGTTGTTATATTTTTATCAGAGAGGGTGTAATTGATAGGACATTTATACAAGGATAATAAATACACAGGGTGGCTGAATATTGATGATCATAGTTATGGACAACTGACGTAAAGGATACCTGCCAAAGCTTGTCGTTACTGCCAGGTGTCGAGCAATATAAAGAAGACGGTTAAGTTTTAAATATAGCTTTAAAATCACGCATCTCTCATTCTCACACTTTCCAAAGGTGTTTTACGATTCAGAAGGTATTCACGCTTTGCTTCAAGGCTCTTTTAAAACGACTTTTTCATCCTTGTAAAAGACAGAGCTGACTTTTTACTGAATGTCTCTCAAGGGTGTCAAACTCAAATACACAGTGGGCCACAATTAAAAAATCGGTACAAGTCGAGGGCCGGACTGGTTCAATGTTTATTGCAAAACGTATTGAAATGAACTTATTGCACATATTAAACCTGGAACTAACAAAGCTTCAATTATTGCCTATAAAAACAAGATGAAACATTAAATAATCAGTTGCATTCATTTCTTATGGCTCTATCTGCAGCTTTTCCAGACTCATTTCTTATGATTACATTTCTCCACAGGCCAACAACAGCTTCAACAAAACTATTTCCCTCACAGAACAAACCAAACATGCCCTGTTGTCGTGAGAGAGAAAGTGCAGAAGGAAACATCCATGTAAACTCAGTGTGCTGCTCTCTGATGCTAGTTCAGATACTTGGCATCTCATCTTGGGTGCAAGGTCATCAATGTTTGGACTCAGGCTCTGAGCTGAGGAGACCCTCAGGATGGAGTGAAGGTGTGCGTGCAATATACCGGCGGGCCAGATCTAATAGTAATTAGAAATTATCCTGCGGGCCGAAATTAAATCCACCAAGGGCCTGATTTGGCCCCCGGGCCTTGAGTTTGACACATGTGCTCAAGGGCAACATTTATTTACAGTTATGTTTGGCAGAAAAATGAAAGGCAATTCAGACATTGTGCCAAACCATAGTTTCTTAAGTCCTGTTGTTTGTGGCAACACATTGTTAAAGGTTAAAAAAAAACTTGATTACTGATGTTAATTAAAACAGAACTTAGGTTTAAAATGTACATTTGACATGTTACTGTAAGACAGGAACTTTGAAAGGCAACGATACATCACTTTTACAATCCTTTCGTACGGTGGCTGACAGGTGCAAGCGGGTTACAACAGCCCAAAGCATTTCCATCTGGACAAACGTGGTGCAGTTCTAAAAACTATGCAAATAAAAAAACAGAAATGTGCAGAAACATATGCAAATTAAGAAACATCTTCACCTATTTGACGAAACATGTGCAGTGTGTTTACTAAAAGCGCATAAACGAAACGCTGCTCGAAACGCAACGTAAACCAGGGGACACTAAGGAGTTATTCACGCAGCTGGAATGGAGCGCATGTTGACGTTCAGGGATTATAAAGTTGGCCAGCTAACATTGTCCTGCTTGAAGCCAGAGTAAATGATTAAAATGTCAAGTTGTCATGACGTACTAGTCCACATGTCATCGTCACATTATTTCAACATCTAGTTTAAAATCTTGGAAGCTACAGTCAGTCGTTAAAGTATTTTTTCCTGATGGCTTTGTCAACTTGTGCAAATGTTTCACGTTTGTCACTTTGACAATGTTTTCCAAGCTGCCTGCTCTCATCTAAGAGTAAATACCAAGAGATTAAGAATTTAGACCAAAACAAAGTATCTTTAAAAGGGTTTTAAAGAGTGCTGCACTGTCATGGAGGCCAGCTGCCAGATGTGTGCTCCTACACATTCCTACAATAAATACAAGTTAAATAAATCTCTACGGTCAAAGCATGGTCAATATGGTCTGCTATTACAGTTACATTAATGTCAGCTCCTGTCCAGTCATCCAGCTTAATGATAATGACCGAGTTCTACTTGACCTCGCCATACACTGGAGTTTCCATTACTAAATTACCCAAAATAATATCATTCGTTATGTCATCTATAATTGCCACTCTCTGGATCAAAGGTGTGAAAGTGGAATACAATATGGACGTATTTTTATATTCAACACCCTGGCAACAGTTAAGACAAAATACAACTGAATCTCAGCTTTACATCATCTCCTCATATCAGGGGCAGTTAACTTGAACTGCATTACATTTACATCATTCCTTCTGTGATCTCGGAGGCGCTAAATGTTTCTGCAGGCATTAACGCGTCATCAAAGTGTCCGAAATCCTAGAGGGGTTTGATCTTCCAGATCTCTGGAGGGTCCGTGGACGCAAAGTCTACAATTATCTCTCTGTTATGTCAAGTGCGTTTGAGCCAAAAATTGCTCGCTTTGGATTGTTCAGAGCTATCGGGTTCCCATGTGAAAACACAAGGACTATGACATCACTGCGTCACTTAGCTACCACACACACACACACACACACACACACACACACACACACA